>CAAKHG010046761.1:0-20115 GCA_901007715.1 Dactylopterus volitans
AAACTATTTCACTAATAAGCCACTGCGCAACAGTTTGGATGGACGCGCCGCATGGGAACGTGGGAACGTGGGAACGGCCTCCGTCCGCCCGTCCGCAACGTGATAGTGTTTGTCTACTGTGATAGATTTTAAACAACCTTTTTTGAAAAGAAATTGAGGTTGTTTTTTTTTTTTTTTGTAACAACGAAAAAATATCTAGATTGAGAATTTAAGCAGCCCGAACACTTATTCAGCACAAGTGTGACGGCGAGGGCAGACAGGTGGGAGGGCCCACCGGCGGCGAGGTGCTGGAGCTTCGTCTCTGACTCCAGGAAAAAAAACAAAAACAAAAAAAAAAAAACGGGATTTGTGACGGAGGAACAAAACCGATTGAACAAGCAAAAACAAGAAGGAAAAAGAAAAAATACACAGTGAAAACGGGAATTATCTACAAAAATAAGTCACCTACATCGGTGTGCGAGCCGTCAGCGTCGGGTTTTCGCGGGTGGCGATTTCACAGATAAAAAGCGTCTGATCTGAGCCCGGTCGCGCGAGCCTCCGCTCCAGCCACACAGTCTAAAACCGATTTTAAATTCTACAATCTGCAACATAATAAAAAGCGGGAACGCGGCTCCCGCAGCCATCTAAAACTGCGTGTTTTCCGGGCTCAACGAACGGAGTCGCGTCGTTGTTCAGCTCAGGTCTGGCGATGTCGAGCGTCAAGAGTTCTGCTTTTTTTGTCTTTCTTACATACAACCAATCAGCTTTTTATTCAGATAGAGTAAAACTTAATTTTGTCTGATTAATTCGAGTCCTGGTGATGTCATAGGCCTCCTTCTGAGGTGACGCTCTGCCATCTGATCACAGAGTCTTCGTAGTGTGAGGCGTTAACACCGACATGAACGATGTTTTGCTCTAACCAGATAATAAAGCCAGACGCGGGGGTCACCGAGTCGAAGCCCCCCGCTCACACGCCACATCCACTCTCTCCCGCAGCTGTCGTGGCCGATCGGTTTAACTCAGGCGGAGACGGAATTCAAACTTCCGTGAGGTCACATCATCGCTCAGCCAGAGATTTTAGTCTGTCGAGAGCTAAGTTTTGGCCGTCCGGGTTCAGACTTACATGCGCATGCAGGCCCCTCGTGCTCCCTCCCAGTGGAAGAGGCGACTCTCTACGTCTGCAGGCTCCTGTCCCGGTTAAAGCTAAAGCCGAGCCCGACCTCTGACCTCTGACCTGCCAGCGGAGGAAGGGGACAGATGTGGACATTTCGTCCGTTTCATCCATGTTAATCTTGGCGCAGCAGGTACGGGGGGGTGGGGGGGGGATCACATTTACTGCGACGGTCAGCCACAAACATTCAGAGGAGCTTGGGTCTTCTGTCTGCATGTAGGTGAACATCAGACCTGCTCAGTCTGGACGCCATCCCCACTCACACGGATTCACTTATTTAAGGGGAATGACAAAGGGACAGTGTTCAGCTTATGCTTGTACTTCCTTAAACACACACACATACACACACACATATATTATTAAACTTCGAGTGTTTAAGTTCTCAAATAGAGAAAAACCATCCTTGTGAGCCATCTTCAGTCAAAGGAGCATTCACGTCCCTGATTTCCTCGTTGACTGCGTGTCCCTCGTGTCCGTCCATTACTGTGTCTACTTCATGTCTGTTTGACTCATATTCGCACGCTCTCACACACACACGCGCACACACACATGCTCGATCACTGTTTGAGCTGGTTTCATTGTAGCGATGTTACACATTCAGACTGTTGTGCTGACCCTCGCCGCACCTGCACCCAAGCCTCTGCCGCTGGGTTGGTGGTTGTGCTCTGAGCAGGGGCAGAGAGATGGGAGACATTTGCTGGTGGTTAGGTGACGCAAATCACACAAAGCGATGAAGTGCTGGCAGTTTAAAATCCTTGAAATTAAAAATAAAAAAAAACAAACAAAAAAAATGGCTTGTAAGACTCAGACAGGATGAAGCAGGCAGCTCTGACAGAGCAGCGGCAGGCGTCTTTGTTCGTCGCTCCGGTCTGCGCTGCGTTCGTTGGCGACTTTTGGGGAGAGGGAAGGTGATGTCGAAGGCAGGAGGATGAAGATGGGATTAAAATCAACTCTTAATATGTCTGTCCGCTTCACGACAAGGCAGATTTGCTCCTGGCTGCGAGTGCGCAGGCCGTCAGTAGATATCAGGCAGGTCACGGTAGTTCCTACTGAAGTAGCCTCCAGAGTAGATCCAGTCCTTGTCGCCGGTGCACGGGTTGGTGCCCGACTGGAACCACCTGAAGAAAAAATCCCCAAAAAAAACAAAGTACCATGAGTGCTGAGATGAATGCGTCACACATATGCTGCAAAAAAATAAAAAAATAAAAAGTCTCAAGTCTTTCGAGGTTTCTTATTTGCAGAATTTAAACTAATTAAGATGTGTTTTTACACTGACACACATTTTTGTGTTGATTAATTCATTTTTTCAGAAGGGCAGAGAACATTTATGACATCAGCATGAAACACGAGCTGCAAAAACGCTGATTTTCGTCGGTGGTGCCCGAGGCCAGCTGACGAAGCAGAGACCTCGTCATACGTGACGGATGTTCGTGCCCGCATGTAAAATTAGACAAGAGTGTCATCATCGAGAAAGTGGCAGGAGTGAACTAGCAGCCAAGAACTAGCAGCCACTGAAGCCATAAAACCAGATCTAAGCCACCATCAGTCGTTAAACCTGTTTAGAGAAAGAGGAAGGAAAAGAGGAAGGAGAGCGAGAGGCCCTCGGCCGCAATCATCAAATCTCAGCATGGTTTTTAGTCTATTTTTTTTGTCCTGTATGATCTCTTTCCACAGATTTAACATGATGCACACTCACAATCATCATCATTGTCTCTGTGTGAGAGCTTTAACCAGGTCTCTACACCATCTATTCATGTCTCTTTTTCTCAGTATAACATGGTGGCATATAATTGCTGGACTGTATACTTGCAAGACTTTGTTTGCTTTAAGATCCTCCAAATATGTTGTACGATATACTGCATAAAAAATGGTCTGCTTAGAGTGATGATATTTCTTTGTTGTTTTTTTCTCCAACAAAAATTAAACGTTTCTTCTCAGATTCCTTAATTTCTTTGTCTCCCTCAAAACCCAGAATCTTTGAATGTTATGCTGCTGTCCATCAAGACAACAAGATTCACTGCTGCACACACGATGTCTGCTCCTCATCTTCTCCGTCTGAAGGCTTCCAAGTTTCCTCGTCACACTCGTACAAGTTGCATATTAGACAGCAAAAAGCTTCCAAACTGACTCAACTGGGTGTGTGTGTGTGTGTGTATGTGCGCGCGTGTGCGTGCGTGCGTGCGTGTGTGTGTGTGTGTTTGTGCGTCCCTCCCACCTTGTGGCCCACTCCTCATCATTCTTGGCTCGCTCCTTCCTGGCGGCTCTCTGCTTCTCCTCCAGTCTCTCCTTCTCCCGACTGGCCTCGTCTGCGTGACAACAGCAGTTTCAGCGTTTGGAGGTTGTTACATGGAATCGGCTCGAGCTTAACTTTGTTTGCGCGGTCTTTCCAGCACTTGGGGCACTGACACAGACGTCCAGCAGGGGGCAAACTTGTGTCGGTCACTTTTACACATCTTAAACTCGGGTTTGGTGATCAGTTTTGTTATCCTCAAGATCATCTCTAAAACCGATTACACTTTTCACACCATTGCTGCCTGCCAAGTTAAGAGGGTTTTTTTTTCATGTAATTACCCATGTTGCCATTCTCCATGGCTCTGATGTCTGGCCTGAAACGGCAGTCGGTGGGGGCCAAGATGGCCTCCATGCCTGGCTCCAGCTCATTTAGAGACATTGCAAAGTTGGTGAAGTTGTACATCTGAGGAGGAAAAAAGAGAACATATGAATGAATATGAATGAAAATATGAAATATCAGTGTTGGACTGAGATAGAAATGTGCTTTTGTGCGGTTTTGTATCAATCACTGACTGAGTTTGATACACAGCTCACATCTCTGATTTCTAGCAGCTTCGCGTGGCATGCGTGTGTGTGTGTGTTCCTACCATAGCAGAGTGTGCCGGCCTGGAGTCTATCCTCCACAGCAGCGTGCTTCCTGGAACGACTGCCACCGTCTCCTGGACGTCGGGCATGTCGTCTGCATCGTCGTTCTCGGCCCCCTGCGGCTCCTCCTGGAAATGATATATTTAAATCATCCACTGCTAATGCAGAAAAAACTCAACTGCATTACATCACTTTAGTGATGCCATCCAAGCTGCTACCTCCGTCACGGCGGCGGGGCTGACTGTTGCAAGCGGCTGCGACCGATCGGTTCCCCACTCGGTTCTTACGTGTTTGTGCTTCTTGTTCTCCTTCTTCTCCAACTTCTTGTGGGCCTCGTAGGTCTGAGGGTCGACGCTCCACATGCACTCCGTCCACTTCCCGTAGATGACGCACAGCTTCTTTTTACTGGACAGAGCGAAAGACAGAACAGAGAAGAGGAAGAGAGGACGCGCCATGAGGAAACGAGAGAGAGAGGAAGGAGAAGGGAAAAGTGGAGAAGAGATGGGGGGACAACATGGGGAATTGAGAGAATAATATGACAAGAAGCAGGTGAAGAAAAAAGAATATATGTAAATACAGTACAGAAGGAAGACAAAAGAGGTAGGAGAGGAAGAGGTGCTCGTGAAAAAGGAAGAACCCAATTATGGCACTTTTCACTCTACTCTACTGAAGCCATATTTCATATCGGGTAGTTTTCTGGAGGTCATTTTCCATTAGACGATAGTACTGCCTCAGTGTAACTGTCGTCATAGCGACATAGCGAAACTGCTATGATGTCATCTTAGAAATGCACAGAGCAGCAAAGAGAGAAACAGGAAGAAGAGAGAAACAATGCAGCGACCGTGGCTTGAGTTTTCTGGCTGCCATGTTTGAAAGTAAAAAAAATTAAAACAGCAGCTGCGACTGTAGTTTGGTTGTTTAAAATCGGCCGGCACGGGTTGGCGCTGTTCAGGGTGTTCTGAGTGTGCTGCGCCTTGATGACGCAATGACGCTGTCACGATTCTCTCTGACCAATCAGTGGTCTGCAGTGTTTTCATGTCAGCTTTTTGTACATCATAGTACCTGGTTCCCCGGGAGAGCAGGTACTAAAACAGTGGTATCAGGTACTAGATATATTTTTCCTAATGGAAAACCAAACAAGGAATAGAGTAGAGTAGAGCCGGTACCATGCAGAGGAAAAGCACCAATAGTGTAAGACATTCCACACTTTCTATCAAATAAAAGAATCCTCACACTCACACACACACACACACACAAACACACACACAGATGAGAATGAGCTCTAACCTCTTGTCCTGGATGTATCCCTCCACTTTGTGCAGCTCTTTGCCAAACATCCCACAGGGCTTGAAATTCAACACACACTTGTCTCCGGTGCTGCAGGGAAAAAAAAGAAAGGACAGAAGAAAGAAAGAATTCATAATAATTTCTCATTATTGACATCTTATCTGTCTCAATGGAGATAATTCAACAAAAGTAACAAAAAGCAACCGATGAATGCTATTAGTGAAAAGAGTCATGGTAAAAGTCATAGTACTTTTCAAGCATGTTCAAGGTTTGAACCAAAAATTTCCTGATGCTCAAACCTTTTATCAGCTGTTCATACTGCCTTCATTTCACAATGCTGATAATTTTGCTGGCCAGAGACAACAAATAAATATGACAGTGGGATTGCTTTATTCCAAATATTAGTAATTAAAACTGACTGTATTGATTTAAAAAAATAAATATATATATATTGAAAATAAAGCCTATTCCGGTCAAAATTTTCCCATACTTTCAAGACTCTGTATGATCCATGAAAAAAGCATTATAAAGGCTTCAGTCTTTCTTTATATATAATTGTGGGTTTAACAATTACTACTGCATGACATGAATCAATTAAAGATGATATAGAAATGCACCCTGCAAACATGAACAATGAAGGAAACATCACTGTTACTACACATTAAATGTTCCTGGGCTCAAGCGCCGCAGCTGTAAACCTGCTTAGATGTGCAGCGTTTGAAGCATCTAAATATCCCAAACTGATTGAAAGCAGAGCAGGAAAACAGAGTCATAAGCTCCCTCTGTGTTCAGGTGCGACAGGTTTCCAGTCTGTGCAACAGCGACGTTGAGTGGCAGCACCCCGTGACTGAGCTGCATCACAGCCGCTGCATCGCCGGGCTTCGCGCCCGTGTGAAACCGCGAATCAGAACTTGACGCAACTGAGGATAACACGAGCTTTGCAGAGCTTCCCTTGACAAATCACGGCTTAAAGAGCGACGCAGAGATTTTGTCTGCCAGTTAAAGACGCCCAGAGTCAACAAGCAGCAGAGTAAACACTGTGGCAGTCCCGTGAAGGCACTTGTGCGAGGATGCTGAGCACATCACATCGTTACCTGCGCCGTAAACCCGTGTTCATTCACACTTGGAAAACTAAAATGACTCACTGAATGAAATTGTTTTGTCTGCTCATTACACAAACTCCACACTGTGTTGCACTGCAGCTCCTCTGCGGGCAAGAGTTTACCTGTGGTTGACTATCTCCACTGTGCCGTACTGCTCTATCCAGAGTTTGCCCAGGATGAGATTGTGTACACAGCAGTAAGGGTTGCTCCATGTGTACGCCTCGTTGTGCCTGAAGGAAGAGGGAGGGAGGAACAAGAGAATGTAAGCTAGCGTAACGTAAGCTAGGACAGATGAAATGTGATGAGGAATGCATTTTATAGAGATGATATAATCGCAAGCATTTACTTGAGAAGCTCTAGTGTGATGGTCCCTTTAGGCTCAGCCTCAACACTTTTGCCCCAGAATTTGAGCTTGGGGTAGATGGAGCCATGGAAGACGAAGTCCCCTACCAGGCTCTCCGCATGGAAGGCACTGACCGGTGGATGATGGGATACCTGTTCTGATACCAGCCGGAAACCCTGGTCCTCTCTGGGGAGAGCAGGGGAGGAGCAAAGGGGACAGTTAGCTGATTATCCTGGTGACCTGATGGCCGTACGTAAAGATGGAGGACATGACAGCCACGCAAATGTAAAGCCAACAGCTGGTGGCTAGCAGCAGTGTAGGTCATAAATCCTCCCTCCTCTATGATAAAACCATAGGTGCCGTGGGAGAAGAGTCGCAGCTCTGAATTAGGTGCATCTCTTCACTGATGACCAATAATGTTCTGTGGCTTCTACCTGGTCACTTCACATGTAAAACTGAGCCAAGAACACTGTTGTGATTGAGTGCAGAACCACCGATGAAGGAAAATGGGACTTGAAACAAATCAGCCAAAGCAAAGTACATGTCAAACCTTTGTTTCCTGCCACTTAAGGTGGCTCCTGGTGTATGTTCTTGTTTGGTCTTAAAAAAAAAAAGAAAAAGAGGTTGCACGAAAGAGTGTTGAGAGAAGATCCGTTTTCCATAATAACGATTGTCTATTTAAAACCATGTAAATTAGTTGTTAAGCGGTGGACTGAGACCGTTCTATCCCGGCTCAATCAGCTAATCATGATTGTGCATACTTAAATTTCCATATGTGGTTTACCTGATGAGTTCATAAGTCTCTCCTAGCAGAGGGTTGAAGGGTTTTCCAGTTCTGTCCCACTGAGACGCAACAGCCGATACGGCAAACGCTGCTACTGCCTGAAGACAAACAACCACTGTTTACCGGGTATCGGCCACTGGCTGCTGTGCTCTTTACACAACGGCGGTGGTTGGTGAAAACCACTAGTCTTGTGTGTATGTGTGTGTGTGTGTGCGTTGCTCTCTGACCTGCATGCGTTCTAATGAGTTAGACAGCGAGCAGGCTCTGTTGATGAGGTAAGTGTGTTCCATGTATTCTGTGATTCTCTGCAGAAAGCTGAGAGGTTCGTTGAAGGCTATGGGCATCGTGATCTTGGACAGTTCCTGGAAAGCACACGCCATAAAGCCTTAAAGCCTCAGCCATTACAACTTTTTACTTTTGCCCGAAGGCTAAAAGAATATGTCGTGTGGAATCCTCTTGTACAAAAATACTCTCCAACATGCTCGTGGTTTATCATACTCTGCCCTTACCAGGCCGAAGCATTTCTTCAGGATACTCCAGACACTGACGGTGTTTCTGGAAAACATGGGCGCAGGTAACGACGTCCTTGGAGGGGAAAAACAAGAGCAAACGACGGGTCAAGGATACAAAAATGGAACTTCCAGATTCCACTGCAAATGGTACATCTGTTGCATCACCATGAGTTTTTCAAGATATGATGTAAAAATGAAAACACACACACACAGAAGAAAACCATTTCATTCTGTAATGCTTTTAGCATCAGAGTAAAAGCCGTAGGTAACAAGGCTGGTATGAAGAGTATGTGATCTGCCTTCAGATACACACATTACTACGAGGTTAGCACAGGTGCTGGAATAAATCCAGAGGGGTATTAAACAGAGGGATCACCAGTAGGGCTTAACTGATATATCACATTGGCCACTCATGGAATATAAACCAATCAATATGTTGACATCTGATGTACGTATATCCCTTATGTAACTTATAGAATTAATAAGTATCAATGTTGAAAGAATGCAACGTATTGTGTAAAGGGTCGAACTGTCTTCAATGTTCCATCTCCAAGGCCGGACACATGCAGGCCTCAGCAGGTCAATAGATAAGGCGCGAGAATCAGTGATAGGCAGGCGCCCCGGGAGCAACATGAGCGGGAAGGTCTAAACTTCAACTAACCAATAATGTTGTACTAGTACCACAGGACCCCGTTCTCTTGTACACGTTACTTACATCATCTTCAGGAAGTCTGGTCAGATTTTGGGATGTCATTTAAACATACCTGAAGTACATTTTCAATTCTCAAGTTAATCTTGTTTTTATTTTTTACTCAAATTGTTGGCAACTACCTGATACTGAAAAGTTACAGTACTCAAATAACATTTATCATGCTATTTTTATCTAGATTTCTTTGAACAGTGAGCAAATCTCTGATATTGAACATCCAGGTCCTCGTGTACACTTAGCTGGTTTTTCTCAGCCTTCGTTTCTAGAATTGGTTGACAATGCAAGTGTGAAATCATTTAACATTTCAAAGATTATTTAAATATTCTTTAGTGAAGTTATTTGAGAAAACAGTCATCCAAATCCTTTCTCATCATCCCTTTGGTTCACAATCCACATATACAAAAAGGTCTATTTTCTTTTCAGCTAAAACAACTGGGTTTATGGGCGATCCACAGACTTCTACACTCTTAAATCGTATTTGTGCACAAAAACTCTGCATCGCTGGGGCTCTAATCACAACATGGAGCAGACAGCCGCAAGGTCACAAAGTCAAACAAAACATTTCATGGCAAAGTTCACTAAAATCATCCAAACATCTTCCATGTTGTTGTTGTTGTTGTTGATATCTTCGAAAGAAAAATATCCCTACACCCAATAACCAATCAACACCAGGAAATTACTCTCACATAATCTCACAAATGCTTAAGAACGATAACAAGAAACTGGAGGTACACCGGTGGTTAGTTAACTATCTGCTGTTTTCTGCTACAAAATAACAGATATGGTTAAAAAATAAAAGTGAAATCGCCTGCGTGGCACAGTGAGGGACGTGATACACTTTTCAAAGTGGCTCATTCACAAAAACAAAGCATCTGAAACTAGCTGGTGAGAGTTCCAACCCTTCCCAACACATTTAACTGGTTTCAGTAGGAGAACTCAAATGTCTTGGCCCTTTCTGGATGAGACGTATTGCAAACAAACAAATACACACACTGCATGTGGCGGGCCGCGCAGGAATGCAGGCGTACCTGTGTTTCTTGATGCCATTCTCCTGTGGCACTGATCCGTTGTTCTTCTGGCTGCTGTTGTCAAACACCAGCGCATCTTTGTAACTGGCCTCCGACACCCCTTCGTAGGACTCGTCTGAGTCCAGGCCTGTGGGTGTGACACGACGACGCATTTAGGGATGTACTGATCAAGGTTTTTTTGTCCCCGATTCTGATGACTCCTTTCATAACACCTTAGACTGGTGCAGTGTGAAGCTCGAGATGGTTTTTTTCTCCTTGTTTTTAAACACTTGCAGTTGTCCAGCAATCACAAACTGCATATTCGAAGTGGACAGAGCAACTGTGAAATCATTTATGTGATTGCACTATAAAAAAGTGCAATTTCTAAACATGGAAAGCGACTTCAAGTGTGTTCAAGGTGGTTTGAGAAAGAACCTGTCTGGCATTGCACCTGTAAGTGCTTCTCTCTGAAGCTGACAGAGTCCGACTTTTCAAGCTACCTCTCACATCACATAGCCAGAAAGAAGCTAAACACGTGTGACGCACCTGTGACGGCATCGTAGAACTCATCCTCATTGCTCATCTTCTAGAGTCAAAGCCGACCAGTCGTCTAGGGCAGATGTTCAACTTCTAGCACATGTTCCTGCTGGTGGCAGCCCCTCGGATTTCCTTTAGAGGGAGACCTGTCAGTCAAGGTCCCTCTGGCGAGTCACGACGGCAGCAGCACAACGTTAGCTCAATGTCCAGGGTAGGTTATTTCCAGGAGGATGACTAGCAAATCAGAGTCAAGCTGGTGTTTGGTCAACAGACAGCCAGTGCAGTGGTGATGCAACTCCAGTGTTCCGTTTGTGTTTCCTGGGCTTTTATTGAGGGAGGCACATTAGAAACCTGTAAACACAAAAAAACAAACACGGTTTACGAGGGTCAGAGTCAGATACGACGATAAAAATACATCAGCACGACCAAAACCTTCGTACAAATCATGTTTGTCTTTTGAGCAGTATTCTGAACAACTGAATCTTCACACTCGTGCTAGAATTTTACATTAGACAAACTCCACTGCTCCTTCATAAGCAGCAGCTGCACAATCTCAGATGACACATAACTCTGAGGGTCAATCCAATCAAGGCTACCAGCTGAAAATCTGCATGGTCTGGCTGAGCAGCAACCTTTTCAATCATGGGCCACTGAGTGCAAACTGTTTCCAAGTCCAGTGGTTACATAATCAGGAGACCATTGTTGCAGGCATCCGTACTCTATGTTAGCTTGTTGGGTACTTTGGCTTCTAAAAGTCTTAAATTATCGCAAAATGAATTATGCAACTTCAACACACTTAATACCTCTCTCTTAACAAAGCAAATAAATGATTATAATCCAGGACTCGGAATAACCACTCAGCAACAAACGGTGGGATAATTTCCACTGGATACACACGTTGATTTAAATCTAAAACCTGCTTGAATTTTTTTTCTTATTTGTCTTGTTGTACATCCGTGCTGGATGGTTGCTACCAAACATCCATGCTGGACACCGCACACACTCTCTCTGTCTCTCTCTCTGGCTCTGGAAGCAGCTCCATGGCAATGGACAACAAAGGTGTCTGTTTGCTTGATCCTTACATTAGCTTCAAGCCATGAAAATACATTTGGTAACCTTCATATCGTTGTGACAATTGAGGCTTCTGTTTGTTTATTGTCATTTTCCTTGTAATTAAGCATTCGGATCAATAAATTTATAATACATAAACATTGGTTAAACTGGCTTTGACATAAGTACATACAGTACATACAGATAAATGGCAATCTCTCTCTGGGTGATAATAAAAGGTGACTGGATGAAGCTGGACCCAGCCGACCGACGGACTCATGATTTTGATTGGACAGGCTCACCTGCGAGTCACCTACAATCACCACCATGTAATTCAACCTCTTGTTGTCTCACCATGGTGACACTAAGGAAACAAAGCTGACGAGAAATATTTTCGTGACGCCACAGCCCACATGGTAAATATGACAAATGCTGACTGATTCTCTGACTCATCGCTTGTCGCGCAGGTTCAGCATTAAACTGGCCGCCACCGCGCCGCCGCGCTCTCCTTTCAAACACGGTGCAGCTGATGACTGTCACCTGAAATGCATCTGTGCTGTTGAGTTCTTAAGAACGTCAAGCATCAATGGCATTGAATACTTGGTCAGAAATTACTTCTTTTATGTTTTGAATATACATATTTCCTGAAGTTCCCCATATTTTGTGAAATAAAATTAAAACATGTTCATATTCTTTATCAAAATATATATATTTTGTTATGGTACTGAAATGTTTTGGCATCATAGAAAATCTTCAGCATCAGTTGAGACCATTTTCATTGTTTTTGTGGGGTAAATCTATACTTATTTGATTGCACATCCCTTTAAAGTGTTCAATTAACACCATGAAATGCTCAATGTCAACACAGATTTTTACAATCAAATGTTTGTCTTCCCCAACTTAACGCAAAGCTAATGTAGGCAAATGTTTCAAAACTCTCCGTCATCGTTGTCGCCTCTTGTTTACGTGTCAGGCAGGAATATGCTAAGCATGTTTTGCCTCCATAGAAACCTACAAAGAGAGTAACGCGCAGGAACAGGAAGAGTCAAGGACGACCAAAAGTAAAAGCCAGGAAACTGAATATACATTTTAGTAACTTTTGGTTTGACAGCCTTTGTCTTCTTGCACCTTCACTATAACTATGTGTCATGCATTATTAACTCGCCTGTGTTATCAAGTTAATAATGTATGACACATAGTTAATTGGTAGCTCTAAAGTTTCTTTCCTCCTCTTTTGCTTCTGCTCGTAATTTAAAAAAGGTATTACAGGTTTATATCTGTCGCACTACAAGACTTACATTTATGAAGTACAAGAATTTGATTTTAGGAAATTACAGTACAATCATTTCCTACAAGTTCTCATTTATGAATGTAAAATATCAGGTCAAAGGTGAAAGGGAGTCTCTTTTTCTTCCCCCTTTTTGTTCTACCTTTATTTTACGCAACCCCTGGGCTTGTATTTGCCAGACACAGTCAACGCCTTAAGCAATAGGATGAACTTTGTCCTGTGAGTCCATGATCGATAGGGTGGACAGGCCGGATGACGAGCTGTTAGTCAGTTCTAACAAACGATTCAATGCACAATAACCGTTGTGTTCATACCAGTTTGGTTCATACTGCTGTCGTTTAGAAAGCTAGAAACACAGACTTTCCTCACCACGACACGAGCCAACACCAACATATTTAGACAGAACTCAAACTGAAGAAGAAGAAGTTTAAAAAAGGACTTTTTAGGGTCTCGAAAGCCCTGGAAAGTCTCAGTAGTTGGCTCTGCAGCAGCTAAAGAGTGCAGCACGCATTTAACTGAGCTACATTTTTTGGAGAAAAAAAAAAGACATCTTACATCTAGTAACTAAATGAAAGGAAAAAATATATATATTCAAGCGCTGAAATCAGAACCTTGGAAAAACTATGAGAAGTTTATTATAAAGCATCAACAATTGTGGCAAAATTCAAGTTAAACTGACCTTTACACTGATGGATGCAGCAGACATGGCTGAAAAAATACCCGATTTGCAAAAATAATTACAAACTGATAATTTTGCTCGTTACTTGAGCCCCACTTCACAACCCCACAGATGCCTTCATGATACCTTCTTTTACCAACCTCCTGTGTCATTCTTTAAGATCTGAATTCTGGAACAGCTAACAAGGAAAGGGCCTTGCTGCAGTGAAACTCCTCACTGACTCACACCAACGGTATTATTGGTTTAATACTGCACACTGAGGTCTGGCATCAAGGTGCCATCAAAAGGACGGATAAATATGGAGAACAGGTCCTGCTGTTCCCTGAATAGAAGCTCGGAACAATCTGTTATATTTACTAGCTATATCCAAGCAAGCTGGCTGTTCCCTCTGAAATTATTCAATAATATTTTGACTGGATCATCTCGCAGGTGTTTGTGAGATGATTCAGTCAAAATATCCTCCAACATCTAGCAAATTCCAAATACCAAACATTTTTCAATCTAAGGTACTACTAGGAAGTGGGAGAAATTTTTGTTTTGTTTTGGATGCATCATGATTCTCTTTTATTTGATTAAATCTCCATATAGACAGTCTGTCTGGAGATACAGAATTTTAAAACTCGGTTTTGATCACCTGGAACAACTTCACAGTACCAAACTGCAGACAACAGGCCAGACTTGTGCGAGCGCACTGACCATATCCATGCAGCGCATGTCCCTCTGACATCTGTACTTTCCTTATGGCTCAACAAATTTGATGGTAAAACCTCACAGACCCACAACATGTGCATCCATGTTTACGTTCTAAGCTCGGCAACGACCTTGATGCTGCCCAGCTTCATAAATGTTGACAATGTCAGTGCTGAACTAGTTGGAAAAAGTCACCAGCCTCAGCGCAGGTCCCCGCAACAAACCATCACGTCAGTGCGATGACAAGCTCGAGCTAAGGACAAGCTACATCACATTCAGCTGTCATGACTGACTGTTTGACCGCTTGAACTACAGAGTTGCATAACTGTTACATGCCACTACAGCAATGTGCGTTGTTTAAATATCCTACTTGTTTACACTGAGTCCTTCATTAGCATCACAAATGTACCACTATAAACGAATAAAACCTAAACTGTGCGGTGCTAATAATTAAAAATTCATCAAATATTCATTGTTAAGGTTTTCATACGAATGGTTGAAGAAAATGCAGGTAATTTGTAACCCCAGCATGAACAAATACTACTGAAGTTTATATTACAAACTTTAGTGGGATGTTTCGGTGTTTTTTTTTCCAGTTCTCATTGGGAATCTTACACACTCAATCAATCTACTTCTCCGTTTTTAACCCACGTTGACATGCTGGATGTCATACACATGACATGGCACCATAACACACACAAACACACACCTACACACAAACACACAGGCACAAAAACAACTTTCAGACCACAAGTTGACCCTTTCTAGAGTTCATCTACTGGTTGTTCTTCTCGGATTTTGCAGTAATCCTAACTTAAAAATTAAAAGAAATCTGAGGCTTAGTTTAAGACTTATTTGCATTATGCAGCCACAAATGTACATAAAAATACAGATCTATATTTTTCTGTAGCATGATACAAAAAACAATTGTCAAGAGAGTTTAATAGTGCACCGTTTGTTCAGATAATTAGATCAGCATGTAATTATTATTGTTATCAAGGCCTTTGACCTCCCACCAAACCTTTCCATTCATTTTCTTTTCAGGACAAACAATCTGCTTGTTACTGCGGCAACCCAATGTTTTTTTTGACAAATAACCTCGATTAGGATCATCCAAAATCTCAGAAATAAACGTACCGAACTTTGGTAGTTCCAATCCAGTCCAGCGTATGGCCACTAGCATAGCATGGTCTCTCCGTGCTGTCCTGCGACTGCTGGTGAAAACAACCAAAGCTGCAGGAACAAAGAGAGAGAGGGACAAAGATGGGTGGAGAGAGACAGAAAGAGATTAAGAGAGCTGTTGCCACACAAGCCTGGAACTGGGCAATGACACTGCAGACACACACACACACACACACACACAAACACAAACACACACCTTTCTTCTTTACATACACCTCCCTCAAACAGGTGACACACCTGTGCGAAACACATACCGCAATTCAATTTCACACCAAAGCACACAATAAGATGAACACCGAGAGACGCGGCCGTGCAGCAAACCAAGTCAAACTTGGATGTCGCCACCAACAAAGGGAACACTTTAGCGAGGGCACATAACGAGCAGGGCGAATCTCAGCTGTCTGAACCTGCGGGTGAGTCTGGTGGGTGTTCAGCAAATAGCTTCTGTCTCATCTGAATAGAATCCTGCCCAGCCAGACCAGTGGCTTCTTGACAGCAGCCAATCGATTCTGGCTACTCTCAAGTCTCCTGCGTCCTCTCCGGTAGTCTCGCGCTCACTGCCGACATTCAAACATCACACAAGAATGCAGTTTTCAGTTATTATAACCATTATTATCAAGAGTGACAATCCTTAATTGCTGTCACATCATGTGCAAAACACTGAAACATACATCATCATTTGACAGTCAGTGTTGTCTTCAGTATTCTTGGGATAGGGTTAGAGCTATGGGGGAAAAAAAGTAGTGCAATAAAGGGACTCATAATATTTAAAAAAAATTGTTCCGGAGTCCAGTACTTGGGACCCTTTGGTTCCTGCGAATATGTGGTTCGAAAGGTTTGGAAAAAAAGGCCAAACTAATTTAATAACACACACAAGCAGAAATCGAATGGTGATTATCTTACCTCATAAAAGTTTATTGCAAGAATAAAGTCGTCAATAGAGCAGGTAACTTCATAATGCTCTAAATTAGTATGTTTCCCCTTCAATGTGTGACTCATTTGATTTGACTGGTATCTCTCAACACCACAAAAGTCGCTGACGTACTTACAGGAAGTGCTGCCTTTTTCATGAGCACTTTAAACACATAAAAGCTGCCAGTACCAATCTAACAGTGAGTTTTAGATATTCAAACTTTGTTATTATTTGAAGCCATTGTAGTGACAGGCTGGTGGGACAGAGGGGTCAGGACCCTCCTAGCCTAGAAAAAAGAACTGCCCCCTTCCCAATATTCATATAATTGTAAACATATACATTTGAATAACATAAGTATGTGCGTCGAAAAAAATAGTTTGCTAATTATAGATGCAAAATAGTGTGTTTTAAAGATTTTTACCTACACATTCTTATGGTTCACAGTGGTTCGGTCCAACCATCAGTAGCGCTGGTTTGAGTTTCAGTCAAGTCTGTTGGTGGTTCTGGTGAACCTTCACTAACTAGGTTCAATCAGAAGATGACCAGGCACCAACTAGTTTGGCCCTTTACCTCGCAGATGTCGCAGACGCAGCATCCACATCACAACGCTGCATTTTCAAGCCGTTCTTGTTGGAAATGTCAGATTTTAAACTACCATTAAGGAACCTTGGTTAAATCAAAAAGGCTGTTTAAAATGGCTTCCATTGTGTAATTTTTTTGAATTTTAAAAACTAGGGAAGAAATACTTAATCAACACGGCAAACATTGTTCAGCAGGTTGTACTAAGTGTAGCATTCTCAACTTTAAGAGAAAAACCAAGTCATATACATTACACTTTTAATATCAGCAACCCACAAATGGGTTTGTAATTGAGTGCAGCGTCATAAATTAATTGCCCATAATCACAACATTAACCTTGCTGGAGAACATTCAGTGACTGGAGCCATTCGTAAAAAGTACAAGCTGCCATAAACACTGATCAGCAAAGCGACAACTTGAACTGCTGCATTCGTTAATGGAAACGCAACTCAAAGCTACAATATCATTTCTTCTGTCACCCGTCAGCTTAAAACACTCACACAGCTGAAAATACGTAACTTTCTTTATGTTAAGCAAGTGGGGATGCAGGTTGGACAGATCTGTATTATCTTTTAACCACTTTTACCTTTTATTTCTCATCATGCTAAACCAGACAACCTGCAAGGAGAACTAAATTTGCGACTGAGAGGGAAAAAAGATGATATAACGCTTTTTACACTGTCTCAATAAGACATGATCACTTAAGATGGAGAAAGTTCAGGAGATTCAATGCACAAGGACGTCAAAACAGAACGTAAAATCAGGGGATAAACACTGTCCCAGAGGGACTTATTAATCACACAAATGTTGTTATGCATAACAACTTCCTGTCCTGAGAAACAACCAAACCTTCTGTAATTAGTTATTGCACAATAAATAAGGAGAGAAAAGGTGAGAGTAGCCAGGAAGATGAAAAAGGACATGACAGAAACACACGGCTGTATCAGTCGAACCAGTAAGAAAGACGGTAAGAAAACAGGTGACTGCTCGAGGTGAGTGGTGTTTCATAGAAGTGCAAAGGCTTAACCTAAGGCTTACTACGCACATTTAGTCTTGAAAAAAGAGAGGAATCGATCGCTTTTATAAACTCAGCTCAAGTGAGCAGCTGAGTCATGATTAATTGCGTGACCTGGACATGCAGAGACACTGAGCCTTCCGTTGATTCACAGTGAAGAAAGCCGACATGTTGAGGCAACACTGTGGCGTTTTGCAGACAACAAGCAGCACATTTTTAACATTTAACATTGAGAATTAAAGCAAAACCGACCCACAATTCCCGCCCCACGGTTGCGTGCCTCTGTTAACCAGGAAAATTGTAATTAATGTCCACGTCTGTCCATAATTGTGGCGAAGACCAAATGAATTGTGTTTGCCGTAGAAAAGAAGAAAAAATGTCAATTTGTCATTTCTACCTATTAGAAATTTGTCTTAATTTTTGTCATTATCAGTGTATGCCATTCGGGTATTGTAACACTGAAATTCTTGAATGTTGTCACCATCAAAATCTAATCAGTTCATCCACCAGCCCGAGTTGACCTTTGTGCCTGATTTGAAGATTTCCTCTCCAGGCACTTTGTAAAATATTGCACTTACAAAACAGCGGCAGCCTTAAGAGTCACGGTGACTTTGACCTCTGACGTCTGGCATGTGACTTCTAATCAGTTCATCCTTGAGCCTGATTTGACATTTGTGCCTCCTTTGAAGACTTTCCCTCCAGACGTTCCTGAGATATACCGACAGACAGATGTACAGACGGACAATCTACAAACCCAATGCCTCCGGCCTTGGACATCGCTCGTGTGGAGGCACTAAAATCTGAATTTCTTATCAATAAGACTAAATTCCTGCTGCAGGTAAGATATTACCAACATGTGCATTAAATGGTGTTGAGGAACAACATGCACTTGGTGAGGATTATCGCAGTCATGCCGTAGTCATTCAGCAACAATACAGCATAAAACCACTTGCAAATTTGTGGTGAAAGTAAGGCTGGCTGGTATGAATGAAAATCTATGTTAGGGTGTATTTGGCATATAACAATATAGTTGTTTTACCTGACATTCCAATATAAATGGTTTTACATGGATAAAACACTGGTATTACAACTATATGGCAGATTTAACAGTGCTCTTAGCTGCATTACTAGGATACATGCAACATAATACAGAGGTATTCCACAATATATATGCAGCAAAAGTGCAATACGAATGGGAAAAAAAGTAAACCAAAGCCTTGTAAAACCAGAGAAAGGCCGTGTGGGTGTGCCCCCGCGCTCCACGTGCCAGCGTGAGTGGATGATGACGGCAGCCATGTCAGGCCACATACGTGTCCCGTGTAATTCAGACGTCAGCCATTCAAAACAAAGGCGTGGTCTCCTTCCCCCGCTGGTTTATCAAGTTGCTAGCTCGGCTCGGTTGATAACGAAGCTTTGACACATGTGCTTATTGGTGTTGCTATGGTTACGGGTTGTCACAGATGAATTTACAGTGACTGAGCTTGTAATACTTGCTGAAATACTCAGACCAACCTGTCTGGCACCAAAAACCATGTCATGTTCAAAGCTACCTGAACCACCTTTCTTCTCTATTCTGGTGCTCAGATTGACCTTCAGCACATCGTCTTGACCATGTCCACATGTTCAAATGCACCGAGTTGCTGCTATATGATTGGCTGATTAGATATTTGCTTTAACAAGCAGTTGACTTCCGGCAAACTGATAAAATGGCCCAAGAGTGCACATCAGCTGGCACTGAGCCAACACATGAGCAGATAAACGGCGCATGAACTATACAATCACCCAAATTTTCAGATTCTTACTCAAAATTCTAAACCTAAAAGCATCTTTCAATGTGAAAATCGATATGAAACAGGAAAAATTAAAAAAAAAAACTGATAAGAGCAGAATCTTGAATGTGATATATATGATAGAAATACAATATATAAATAATACTACATCATATGGGAGTGAATAAAAGAAAATCTCAAGTGATACTAAAACAAGGTTATTTAAGAATTAAGAAAAAAATTAAATAATAAAATGATAATTCGAAAACAAAAGTAAGGAAATATTAGCTAAAGGGAGGCTATTGTGTAAAGGAAGATTTTGAGGGGGTGTTTAAAAGTAGCAGCAGCTTTGGATAGGCTAGTATTAGAATATTTACACAGATGGCATGGGGCTCGTCTAACTCCACATCTTCCTTGATAACACCTCCCCAAGGCTCGCTCCTGTATATTTTGACTTCCTTTGCACGTCTGCCTCTGACAGAAGATATGACTAAGTCTTTTTCCATGTCCCTCAAGCGACGACTCCATGTGAGCAAAAAAACACGGACTCATTCAGGGCAGGATGCTCAGCGCGCGCACGCACACACACACACACACACACACACACACACACACACACACAAACACATATAAGTATACAC
>CAAKHG010046768.1:3020-17224 GCA_901007715.1 Dactylopterus volitans
GTCACTGGATTTCGAAATTCTGATATGAAATTACATTTAGGGGAAATGAGATGCAAATTTGCTGAGGTCAGAAATCTCAGCATTTGGAAATGCTGCTTTTTGACACAAAACTATTAATCAGCAAAATCATCAACACTGGAAAATTATGTTAATTGATCCATTAATTGATGCATCTGTTGTTCCTGCCTTTAAACAAGCTTTTAAGTGATATATTGGAGCAATTTTTTATGACGACACTCTCACAACAACCAGCTAAATAAGAGCAAAACTGGGGCTTTTATGCTCATCTTCGCCCTCTGCCTCAGTTCTCGAACGTTTAATGCCACAAAATCTGAAATCGGCGACCTAAGCCTGAGACCGATTTTGCAGATACACTCGCAGCTGACAGCCTCACTGGGCCTCGCTCATTTGTCACATGTGCTCGGCCTTATTGTCGTCTCTCTCCAGGCTGACACACCCCGCACCGATGGGCCTGTCCCGGTCTGTATATATAATAAAGTACCAGAGGCAACATGTCAAAGATGCAATCACATGCCGAGTGCTGCAAGCCCGGCGAACTACAGGCTCCAGAAAAACGACTGGAGATGGGCAGATAATACCTGCCCACTGAGCGCATTATCTGTGCTCACAGTGACACACACACATGTGCACACACCGACTGGCAGGAGTATTCAGCGTTTATCTCGACACTTGAAAGTCTGACTAGATGTTGGGGCTGAAAATCGCCGTGTAAAATGTTTACCGCCATATGGATACACAGGAGCTGGCTAGTTTGGGACCTACTTCATACACGCAGCACTGATATGTTTGCTCATACAAACACAGTCATGAGTTTATGCTTCCAATACCTGCATGTTTCTTCCTGGTATGTGCTTAAAATCCTGATATCTTAGGTAAGCGTCGTCTTGTTGTGTGAAGACTGAGGATTGTTGACAAATAATTTTTCAAGGGGAATTATCTCCCGTCACCACAACAAAATGGCAGCTTTTGCTTTCCTTTTTTTCAGCATCAACAGGATTTGGATTTTTAGGGGGTTAAGCACAAACCACCAAAAGAAAATACACGCCGTTATTCACTGATCCATTATTCGTTCTTGCTATGAGGATTTGTACGGGAACCATCCACTGATCTGTGCAACGCTGCAAATTTCAAATGACATCTCTATATCACAGCAAACCCGGGCGCAGTGCCACTTTTAGATTGGATTCTGTGGGCAGAAAGGTCCAGAGTCATAATTATATGAATATGAATGCGATCGCACCGATGTGACCCTAAAACGTCCGAGCAACATTATTACATCCTGTGAAAAGATAGAGGAATCTAAGGGGAGTAAACTGAGACTAAGGAAAGAAGTGAGGCTTCTTTTTCTCTGGACCCTGCTCATCGTGAAGTGCAACAGCGGCCCCCTGTGGCAAAGGATGCAACCTCCTCCCCTCTCCTCTCCTCTCGCATGATTTTAAGGCTGATAATAACCTTAAACTGGTCCTGGAAACTTTTCCAGAAGTGGTGTCCAAGGAGTCTTAACGGTTTTTTTTCTGCAGAATAGTGACAGAAGCACGCCACCTTGACATGTGCCGGGATGCGAGATTCAGACCTCCTCCCTCCTACTTAAAACTTTAGAGTTTGGCGTCTCATCATTACGCAAAACCGATAGCTGGATGATCTGAATGTGACCCTGTGGTTTTGAGCTGTTCAAAAATACCGTCCTGAATCTGCGGGGAATAACTTGTTAATCCAAGGTACAGCCAGCAATTTTCTCTCCAAATACTTGAGATATACTTTTCTTTCACAGACGTGTGTTAGGCACCTCATGGTAGTTCCTTCTGCGAAAATCCACATCTTCCAGCGCAATACACTTGACTGCAGTACTATGACAAATGTCCCAAGTTGCGTGGCTGTGTGTGTTTGTGTGTGCGTGTGTGTGGGTGTTATGGATGGAATTTTTTTTATTGTTACTCACACAATGCAGCCATCTCTTTTGGAAGGTCTGCGCCAAACCGGCCAAAAAGGTTGCTGCTTGCCAGCAGGTCAAAGGGGGAGTGGCTCCGCATGGAGTTGAAGGTGAACGGGTACATCGCGCGGGGGAAGCCGGTCATATGACGCACTTGGTGCTCCCTGTTGGTTGCCATGGTGAAAAGTGCCGCCGGGGGTTCAGGTGATTTCTGTCCGACTGTCTCGCCCTGTCCTTCTCCTTCGTCCTCGTCAGGGGCCTACGGTGAATTTGAAATGGGACGGTGCCATCCAGGCCCTCTCCGCTGTCGGGAGGGATGCCACCGAGCGACCAAGCCTGGGGAAGACAGTCCAGAGTCTGTGCACGAGAGGGGGAGAACAAAGACAGGCGGGAGTTAAGACACCCCGATGACGCCGAGCTTCACACTTCAAGAAAGTCAAATCAATCACATCGCGAGACCAAAAACAACACCTGACATACCGCGGAGGCAAAAGCCCAGCTCCAGATCCAAAACAGAGCGAGGGGAGAGCGGAGCGAGAGCGCCGGAGAAAGAGTTGACGGAGGAGAAAAAGGCTGAAGGAGTACAACTCTTTTTCCTCCTGCGTTTTGTCTCCCTTCCAAGTAGTGCGATGATGATTTCAGGCAATGCCATATGATTTCAATCAGCAGAACTGTATTATAAAAGGTCTCTCTGTTCCCTCTGCCAGCCTGACTCTAGCCAGCCTGCCAGAGAAACAGCCAGCCACAAACATGGGTAAAATTAACCCTTTGCGACAGCACACACACACACACACGCACGCACAATTTACTCATTCCCACTCGCACCCCGCCACAGGAAAAAAAAACCCTCTGTGCTTCCACGTTGCCCTCGCTGAAGGTTTCTGATGATCACATCACACCTTTTCGGTTTTCTCGGGACTCACGCTGTGCCACCGTGACCCCGTCAAAAAGTTATATGAGGGTAGCCCTCTCTTGTTACTCTGCCTCTCTCATCCCCTTCAGTGATTTCATGAGTGGGTGGGGCCTAACTCTCTGTGGTAGAGCTGTGGTAAATACAGCTCGGCCAAAGAATGTCTTGTTGTTTTGGGCCTGTTTCAGCATGGGAATCGAACACTGGGGTTGGTTGAGGGGCGGAGTGAGAGATTTATAAGTTCAAAAATGTCATTTATGGAACTACTACGGGGAGTATGCACCGAATCAGCAGATACAGATGCTGAATTCTGTTGATAAAATTGAAAAAAACCCAAAAAAAACAAACAAAAAAACGCCCCCCAATGAATCGAATCAATGAGCGAACAGCTGTTTCTGTTCATGTGTGCTGCATTACTTAGACTAGCTCAGGGAAATACACACAGGTACATGCAGTGCACAGTGTGTCACATACTTTCAGCTTGTCAATTACAGGGCTACTGCCAAGCGTCGCCTCATACCTGATTCAAAGTAAACTGTTCCACATGTGGAGCGAAAGCTACACTGGTCAGAGCAGACACCCTTCACAAAGCGGGAAGCACACACACACACACACACGCGCGCGCGCTCACACACAGAAGACAAACACTCGACACGCTGGCAGTACTTCTTAATTTGGCAAGGATCATTTTCACAGCTCCCATCTTAACGGGTCAGTTCAGCCAAATTGCGAAAAAAAAAAAAAAAAAAAAAAAAGGAGGGCAGTTTTTTTCTAACTTGCCTCTCTGCGGCATCTAAGCCACTCAGATTAGCTGTTGCTCGTCCAAGATGCAATTTTTTTGAAGGTTTAAAAAGGTAATATTTCTGTTCAAACGCTTGCTGAGGATAATCCATGGACTTGAATCTGGGTAGCTTTTGCAGAAGTGTTTGCCTCAGATCCAGTGTTTGCAGCACGAGCTGCTAGCGGACAACAGATGTCACAAAGAATGCGTCTTAGAACCTTTCCGGGTTTGTCTGAAACGGTCTCAACAGCTACAAACCTCTTAAGCTAAAAGAGGTCCCGCGGCGTGCAAACTAATCCTCTGGGCCACGTCACTCCCGATACCCTCTTATCCATAAATAAGCCTGCTTTTGAGTTCGTCATTCACAAGATATGAGAACATTTTACAACAGAATGCCACTATTGATTCGTAGTGTATTAGTATATTTACACTGGCTAAAAATAACGCAGTGTAAAACAAGAGGGGGCAATCTGTGGGGCGCATGTCTTTACCAAAGTCAGTGTAATGCATTTCCTGAGGGAAAATGTGCAGATCTGCCCAAAAAATTGAAAGTCTTATCTCTCTGCCAAAGCTCCAAACCTCCACCAAGTTTCATAGTGAATGGCAAGCAAGTTATTCATGTAATCCTGCTCACAGGCGCGCACTCGAGAGTGGAAACCTCTGCCAACGCTAATGGTAAAACGAAAAAAAAAAAAAAACATTTTTTTTTTTTCCACAAAGTTGAAGGGATCTCCTCCAAAGTTGAACGGGTTCTTCCTTGGCTCACGATACATTATTCCATCGAATTCAGTGAAATCCTTTAATTTGTGTGTATTCCTGCTAACAAATAAAGACATGAGGGTGAAAACGGGAGGGACTTCAAGTGAAGTTGAGCAGTAAATCCTACTTTCACAAGCATTTTTGTGGGAAACTGCTTTTTTTGGGTCAAAGCTGTAATTTGCGACGCCGTTGCACCTCACTGTGTGACACATCCCTAATATTTTCCGCCACCCTCAATACATCAAACTGGGTGGACACAATATTAGAACGATCAATCAAACGCGTGCTTCTATCATTAGACTAAAAATTTGACTCCATCCTCTTGTTATTTCAGCGACCGCTCTTCCCACACACACTTGCACGAACGCGCTACACAGTCACACACACACAAAGCCACAAAGTCAGCGCAGTGAGTGTTGTTTTTAAAGTCATATTTCCCATATTGACATATTTTCTGTAGCTGCTTGGCTCGGCTGCGGTTTTTCTTCACTGTGAGGGCCAGTCGGGGAGAGTCCCTGCAAACTATTTCCACAAAGAACTTTTGTTTGACGATCAAAGAATGTCAAACACAGGTTGGACAAAACGTGCAGTGATTAAAAAACGTGATTACGCGCATGCACTTTGTGCGGACTGTCACATTTGAAGACATTTTTCATACGCGCCTGCCGAAAAAAAAAAAGGAGAGCGCCGAAACATGCAAGCCCAGACACGCAGCCGCGCCGAGGCGAACGTGCCCAGATGTTCTGTGACTTTAATCATGTTCATGGGCAAGTAATCAGTGGAAAACACGCCGACTTCACACACGCTGAAGCACCATTGAAAGCTGCAATTGACCTTGAAGAATGGAGGAGTAAATATAGGATGGAGAATCCTTGCACAGATGTAGCTTTTTGGGTCACCCGGCTTCGAGCTTGCTCTTTAGCCAATCAAATTCACAGAGCAAAGTCACAAGTATGAAAGCCAGATGTAAAAAAAAAAAAAAAGGGGGTTGAGATGAGGAGGGGGGGGAAAAGTGTCGAAAGCCGAAAGAAAAGGAGATGGAGAAGGAAAGAGAAGGAACATAGCATCTGGTTGGCCATGTGTAAAAAGTGAACAGTGTACTATTAATTAGAGCCATACTGGAAAACTGGATTATCAAGGGAAAGAACAGACTGAGGTGAGGCAGCATGGGAGGAAGGGGAGAAGTGGGTAAAGCGGTTGCAGCAAGAATACATAAAAATAAAGAAACTTTTATTTCCACTAATAAACTATGAAATAATGTGCGCCCGAGCCAAGGAATGGTTTCTTTCTCTCTAATGAGTAACACCCTCCGCCCCTCGCTCTCCCTCCGTGGGGAATACACCTTGGGTAGGGCAACAAAAGTGGTGCTGTGTCTCTGGCCTTCCAGGCCTCAATGCTGCTTTTATGAGTCCAGGCTGGGTCAGGTCAGACTGGGTCACCTGGTCCTGGTCTCTCTCTCTTCCTCCTTCTCTTTCTTTCTTTCTCCCACTCTCTCTCTCTCCCTCTCTCTCCCTCTCTCACACACACACACACACAGTTTAGCTGTTTCCATAACTTTTTTTAAAGAACATGTCTTAAGCGTTAATCAGAAGACTCAAGTTTTTCTCTTTTGTTTTGTAGTCGAATCAGCTTGAGTTTTACGGTTTTGAAATCTCTCTCTCACACACACGCACGCAAATGCACACACACGCACACACACTCTTACACAAGCAGTTTTGTCCTTTCAGTTGTATTCATAAATGCGCCCAAACAACAGGAACAAACGACCGCATCTCTTCCCCTTCGTCAATCTCAAGTCGGTATCGCATTGGTCGAACGAAACGCCGGCAGGAGGAGTCGGCCAACGCGCCTCCCGTCTGAATGAGCCCTCCAGCCCAGTCACAATTTTGTAGTTCTTTTTTTTTTTGTTTTTTTTTTTGTTCTGTGGTCAGTGAATGGAACAAGCGTAAAATGGCAATTTGGTTGCAGGCCATTAAAGCTGCATCTGTTCTTGATACTTATGTACATTCAGTACCACATTACCGTATGTACGCAGTTAAAAAAAAACAAAAAAAAAAAACACAATCTTTGATGTATTGAGTTTTTTTTCTCCCTGCAAATCATGACAGGGCATTGGTCACACAGAAATGTAATCAAAACCCTAAATACACAACTGGTGTGGAGAGACAGAAGAGTGGTGAACTGCAGCCTAATCTTAAAATTTACAGCATAATGGGCCACTCTGTGGTCGAGTCTGTGTCTCGCAGCAAAAAGGATGAAATGTCGCCTTGCTTTAATTGATCAAAGTATAGCAGATGATCAGGGTAATAAAAAGGTCAATAAAAGTAACTGGGCTTTTTTTTTTTTTTTTAAATGGCACTGGATTATACTTGTAAATGTGCAAAAGGTCAATGCATCGCTCATAAACATCTTAAGACGCTGGATATTCTCAAAAGGCTTATGAGATGACAGGGTGAAGCCGTGACTGCATATTAGCTGCTCTTCTTTACTTTGTCGCCTGGTCAGCAGGTCCCATTATAATCTTTGCATTATACACAAAAGTGCGTCAACAATCAGCTCATTATCAAGGAAACACACACTTTTTTGACTGAGGAGAACCTTGCAGCTTCATGGCCTGGTTTCATAGATCCGCTGCCTCCTCATTAGGCATAGTGAGGCAGAAAAAATATGTGCGCAAGAGTATATACATAACCAAGGATTAGTGTACTACATATAGTGGCGCACTGAATTACAGGGGGAAATTAGCTAAAACATTACAAGCATTTCAAGGGGTTCACTGTAAACCTGGAAAAACTGAAACGGTCTCAACAGTGGAGCACAGAGGTGATGCTCAGCAGCGCCTGGAAGGACTCCAGTGAACACAAAGTAGGACCAGGGGGTATGAACGCTCTGCTCCACATCATACAATGATGCCCTTTATGTCGTCTGATCATGTGGTTGATTATCCCTTAATGTTAGCATATCAGATGGATTACACGATTATATTCTTCTGTCCTTAAAAGTGTCTTCACCCCAGCGTGTGTGTGTGTGTGTGTGCGTGCGTGTGTGCGCTCATGTCTGTGCGCGCGTGTGTGTGTGCATAACTGCTTGTCCAATGAGAAACGACTTTGATCTTTTGGACCAAGGACGGCCCACATGGAACCAAAACGTCCGCACTCTGCTCTTTCATTATTCTCCTGTCCATAAATAAAGTAGAGATTGTGCTGTTGTTTTTTCTCTTCCCAACTATTTAGTCATGTTTCTCAACTTCCAGTAAAAGATTTACCCAGAATGATGCGAGTCAGCTGGAAAATAGGCGGGTATCTAATGGGAAATTGCTACACAGTTTCTCTCTTGCTTAAGTCATCTTGCGTAGTTCTTCTGTGGATATGAGCTTTGCTTATCTGCTGTTCTATTTTTTTGCTGGAATCAATTGTCCATTGTCATGCAATGTCCAGCATATCAGTATTCAATATCTTATGTACTCTGCCTCTTGCGAAATAGATACATTTAAAGATTAAAATAGATTTCGGTGCTGGAAACCCGAGTTGACGTATGCGGCTTTGCTCGGCTGGCGCGACCTGCGCAGTACATGTGAGGAAAGTACGCAAAATACAATGTGTGTTTGTGAAAGAGCCGAGTCTCACAAATTCCGTAAGCAAGGGAAAGGCTCCCAGAGTGGAAATGAAGGCAAAAGTTCCCAGAAAAAAAAAAAAAAACAACAACAGCCAAACGCTGGAAAAACATGACTTCAGCAGGGACAATTATCCGAAAAACCATAAAACCACAATCAAATCTGTCTTATTCTGAGAGGACGTAGCCAGGGATGAGCTGTGGCGAAAACACACAGCAGAAAATGCTCATACTGACACAGGGACCATTACCCCATCACACCACAATCATCAGCAGATTTCTTTTTTTTTTCTTTTTCTTTTTTCGGTCAAGCAATTACTATATTTCATGTTAAAATGTCTTGTAAATATGTCTTTTGAGGGATAGCAATACTTCTGGACCAGTGAGCATCCGTGTCCGACACTCGTCTTACAACTGCAAAACGTTTCTGGCGGCGGCGAACGCACATTTTCAATTTATGCGAGCCATTACGCCGCTAGCTCGGTCCAACCTCGGCATATATGTTTATATAATCTCTCCGGCCTAAGGATATTAGATATCGACTTTCTGTTGCTGTTCAAGAGAAGGTTCTGATGAATCACAGACGTTTATCTTGCCAAAATGTTCTCCAGCAAGCAGGACGTGACCTTGCTCAGTGAAACTACGTTTTGATGTTCGGGGAAGATGAGGCGAACGATGACTTACCTTTGCATTCAGACTCAGAATCTCACTTGTGTCTCAAATCCCACATTTCAAACCGCAGCATAATCAAGCACAGTGGAACGGCAGATTTTCTAGTATTTCCATTACATGGAGGTGTTTATGAACACGAGCGCTGTTCCCAGAAAAGCTTTCGGTGACACTTGATACGCTAAAATTAATGCTAGTGCTGTACATTGGCAATCGATGGTGCAATTTTTGACATTAAAATGATGCGCGCGTGTGTGTGTGTGTGTGCGCGCGCGCGCGTGTCAGTGCTCGCTGGGAGAGGTGACATAATTTTGTTGACAGAAGCACAGACCTCTGCCAGTGCTAATGTAAAAAAAAAAAAAAAAATAATAATAATAAATTTTAAAAAATACAGGTTTTGACTAGTTTAATAGCTTGGCCCTAAAATTTTATTGGTCCTTCTAATTCTAAATGCTACACCATACACCACTCCACCCAGTTCGAAGTGAATTTCATCGTGGTAGTTTTGGCACAATCCTGCTAACAAATAAACAGACGCGGGCGAAAACATGACCTCCTCGGTGGAGCTAAAAATGAACGTAACTGAAACAACATGTTTCTATAAAAGGAGATGAAAGCTTTCGGTGGCAAACGCGTCCGACGGCGAATCCAATAGGCAGGATGTTGTGCATTTTGAGACTTTATGGATAAATCAGATGAGGGTCTGAATCATGCCACACCGCATGCGTCTTTTGTCACCTGCGAGATTATTCGGGGAAGCACAGATAGAACCAAGACAGTATGATACGACAATAAATCCTCCCCGCATGAGGATTATAGTTTTCAGCTTTTATTGAATCTCTTTGGGAGAAGTTTTGATTTATTTTACCCTCTTTTTGGAAGGTGTGACTCATGGAATTAGAGTGAAAGGCGTTCCTAATATTTTTTTTTTTCCATCCCTTTTTTATACGCACCGGGGCTTGGTAAAATACTATACTTTGTGACGCTAAAGCTCTTCCCCCGTTCGTGATACCCGTTAGTGCGGTAACACTGTGAATTTGTGTGTTAAACGATGGTAGGGCGATAGTAATGTTTCATAAAACACACAATGTTGTCATTATGTGGCGCTGACCCTGCGGGCTGCTGAGGGTCTCCAGGTCGACGCCGGGGTCGGCTCCTGTCGCTCCAGGCTCAGGAGCCCGGCCACGGGTCAGGCCTAATTGAGGCATTTGGTAGGCAGCTTTTCATTTAGGTTTTAAGTGAAAAGTGAGTCTAAACTCTGGTGAAGCCCCCCCTGCACCCTCCCCACACACACACGCACACACACACACACACACACACACACCACCACCACCGACGCTCTCTCCCTTCCCCTCTCCCCATATCCTTAACCAGACTTGTCTTTAAACTTGCAGCCTTTGCATCCACTGGCAATGATCTACGCTCTATGAGCCTCTTCAGATACGCCGAAACACGTGAGTTTAATAGAAAAAAAAAAAAAAAAAACATGCAGCAGAGGCAAAAATGAACGTTAGAAGTCACTTCCAAATCTCTGAAGCCAATTGGGCATGTCAAACTGAGCTACAGCCAGTGCAGGGCTCTCACCAAAATCCCGTTAAATAACCTCACAGACAATATGAAAGTCTGCGGAGAACAAGAAAACATTTGTCCTCCACTCGTCGTCTGTGATCCGGAGCTTCCAAGTCTCCGTTTATATGTAGCAATCAAGAGAACAACGCCATACAAAATCATACTCAGCTGACAAGCACCAGCAAAGAAGATGGAGATTCTTCTCATACTGCCGGGAAAAAAAAGAAGAAGAAAGAAGTCAGTGATAAACAGAAAGAGAGAGAGAAAGACAGAGAGAGTGAGACAGAGAGAGAGCCTAAGAGAGAGACAGACAGAGAGAGAGAGACAGAGAGAGAGCCAGACAGCCTTCTCAGCCTGAGGGGATGTCATTCTTGAAAAGCAGCGAGACCTTGAGTCCATCTCACAGTGGGATCACACCAGCCGCACTGCCAGTTCTGATCCACGAGTACTCACGGGCCAAAACTACATTAGTACATGAGTCCTCACGAACCGCTACTACATTGCTGCATGAGTACATGAGTACAAACGAGCCAAAACTACATTACTACATGGGTACTCATGAGCCAAAACTACATTATTACGCGAGTACTCATGGGCCAAACCTACATTATTACATGAGTCCTCACGAACCATTACTACATTGCTGCATGAGTACATGAGTACTAACGAGCCAAAACTACATTACTACATGGGTTCTCATGAGCCAAACTACATTATTACATGAGTACTCATGAACCATTACTACAGAGCCGATACTATATTACTACATGAGTAGTCATGAGCCAAAACTACATTATTGCATGAGCACTCACACGCCAAAATGACATTACTACATTATTACATGATTACTCACGAACCATTACTACATTTCTACATGAGTACATGAGTACTAACGAGCCAAAAAACTCCATTATTACATGCATACTCACGAGCCAACACTACATTATTACATGAGTACTCACAAACTATTCCTACATTACTACATGAGTACATGAGTACGAACGAGCCATAACTACATTACTACATGAGTACTTACAAGCCAAAGCTACATTATTACATGATTACTCACAAGCTAAAACTACATTACATGAGTACTCGCAAGCCAAAATGAAGTTACTGTATGATCACTTGTGTACTCATGAGCCAAAACTACATTATTACATGAGTACTCATTAGCCATTGCTACATTTCTACATGAATACTCACAAGCCAAAACTACATTACTACATGAGCTCTGTGGAGCCATTTAAATTGAGCAACTACTATATTATTACTTGAGTGCTCACAAGTCATTACTACATTATTACAGGAGTACACACTACCCATTAACACATTATCACATAAGTGCTCCCCAGCCATCACTACATTATTAAATGGGTACTCACTAGCCATTACTACTTTATTACCAAGTGCTCACGAGTCGTTACTACATTATTACATAAGTACTAGAGTACTCAATATCCAATAATTCATTACACGAGTGCCCACAAGCCATTACAGCATTATTGCAGGAGTACACACTACTCATTAATACATTATCACATTACATAAGTGCTCACTAGCCATTACTACATTACTACAATATCAGTGAGTACTCACTGGCCATTACTACATTATGAGATGACCACTCACTGCAGGATCAGACCACACCCGCCTGTGCAGCTCTGTGACAATACGACGGTGACACAGTCTGTCCGCAGACCTGCCAAAGTAATCAGGACCGCCTCCGTCAATACACTGACGCCAATAAACACACACAGACGGGGCAAAGAAAAAAAAAAGAAAAACTGTAGCAGCCAAACGCTGTCACAGCTGGCGACAAACGGGAGCTTGCAATTATGTGAAAAGAATTGCATCCAACACACCCCAGCGCATGGACGTGAGAGCACCCACACAGACTTTTCGAGAGGGTTTCTCCTCCAAATGATGAAACCACAGACAAAAATAGGCCTTAACCAACAACAGATGCAGCCACCCTTAATTATACATTTCATAAGTCGGCTATTAGAGAATCCAGCTCGGTCTGACCTGGGACCAGAGTTCACCGAGTAGAGATGATCAAGTGATGGGACGCATGAGAAGAGAAGAGAAGAGAAGAGAAGAGAAGAGAAGAGAAGAGAAGAGAAGAGAAGAGAAGAGAAGAGAAGAGAAGAGAAGAGAAGAGAAGAGAAGAGAAGAGAAGAGAAGAGTTATATTGGGGTATAGTGAGTCAATATTTTCCAGAGGGTGCATGATCTCTTGTGCACTGTATTTTTTTTTTTTCATACCCAGCTGTTGGTGCCCTACTCTCACCACCTATCCGTGTAAATGTGCTGATGAACGTTCCTCCAAGCATTAAGGAAAATTAATCTGGAATAGATTTCTCAGGAGTTTGTTAGAACAGCCTGCCCAGCGCGGCACAGTGAGGCGGCCCATCAGCGGCGGGTGACGGCGGGCGGACGCAGATAGCTCATATCAGCCGGGGAAGAGGTATTTAACATCTTAATCACGAGCATCAGTCAAGCGATTCCGGCATTTGTATACCATAGAGAGGAAATGATTCACTGACTATATAAAAAGGGCTTGTGTTTCAATATGGCAGGGTCAGCGAGTTTATGCATCTATGCCACACACACACACACACACACACACACACATACATACACACACACACACACACGCACACAGAGACAGAGACGGAGACAGACAGACAAAATGCAAAGCAGCGCTGATCAAACACACGACAGATTGTCTTGTGATATCTGGTGCCGCCTATTACAATGTTTCCATCTCTCTGATGTAATTGTGTGGTTGGAAACCTGTTTACATAACCGACGCCGAGGGGTGGGGGCAAGAGGGGGTGAAGGAGGGGCGGGGGGGCGCGGTGACGCGAGCGCGTGCATACTCAGCTATATCAGACCGACTCAGCCATTTGTGATGTTGATGGAGTGATCCATCAAGTCTGACGGCCCGCCTGCTGGCAGAGGGCCTGCAGGCTGGAGCAGCCACTTTGTCTGCTCCTGGAAAATCTCAGATGCTTAACAAGCTCACCTGCAGCGTTCGGCGTGACAGAGGCTCGTGCGCGCAACAATAGAAAAATGCCACGAAACGCGATGTGCGCTCACGTCTTTTCTTATTCGTGCCACTTGTGAAAAAGAGGGGAAAGAAAAAAGAAAAAAAAAAGTTTGGCGGCGCACCCTTGTTTGTCTCGGCTGGTTTCTGCACGCTGGTGGTCACCTTTCAAGCGACTGTGAATCAGAGTTTCTGAGGGATAGACAGACACTCAACACACGCACACACACGCACACACACACACACACACACACACACGCACACACGCGCACACACACTCGTCTCCTCCTCACATGGAGCAGCCCCGGAGCACATGCAAGTGCTGATCAGCTTTCATTCCCCTCCTTAGCTGTTTCTGTTGTTCTTTCTCCCTCTCTTCAAATCTCTGTTCTCAATTAAAGCTGTCCTCAGGAAACTCAATCTCCCCACTCATGCTGTCCCAGGAAAACACACGGGCGCGCGCGCGCACACACACACACGCACTAAAACACTGACAAACACACACACACACACACACGTACGCGCACACACAGATGGAAAAAAGAAAAGGGAGACAAGAGACATCTCACTCAAGCTCTGACATGTCCTCTGTCCGTCCTTTCTCACCCTTTCGCCGGCAGCGGAACGCTGAAGTTACGTGGAAACTAAAGACCAAGACCATCCCCGGGCGCTTTGAAAAGCCGAAAAAAAAACTTACCGGGACGCGGTGGCTGGCGAGGGCGAGCGAGTGCAGGGACCCAGCCGAGGAGGAGCGCAGAAGTTGTGTTTGTCAGTCAGACGTCCCTCTCGCAGCGACGACTGAGTTCAGCCTGTTGCATTCCGCCTCACTCTCCTTTCCCCGTCTTCTTCTCACTCGCGCACAGCCTCTCTCTCTCCCTCTCTTTCTCTCCCCCTCTCTCTCT
>CAAKHG010046775.1:0-10136 GCA_901007715.1 Dactylopterus volitans
GGGCATTCATGCAGTAGCATATCCTGTTTTGAGTTCCATCCAGCTTGTTTATCGGTGACTCTACCGTTTGCAGATCTACGTGATTGACAGCTCAGACAGGAAGCGCTTTGAAGAGACGAATCTGGTGAGACATGCTTAACATTTTTTTTAATAGCGGTCCACGTGATATTTTTGTTACATCCTGGACAACAGTCTAATTGCGGGCGTGCCGACTCCTGGGAGTCAAATGTCGGTCACGGGCGACGCTTCTCATTTTAACCCCCACCCCTCCCGGATAAGACGGCCCGATGGCGCCGGCGATCACGCGCGTGTCACGCTGTCGCCTCAGGAGCTGGCCGAGCTGCTGGAGGAGGAGAAGCTGGCCGCCGTGCCGCTGCTGATCTTTGCCAACAAGCAGGACCTGATGACGGCCAGCCCGGCCTCCGAGCTGGCGGAGAGCCTCAACCTGCACACCATCCGGGACCGCATGTGGCAGGTCCAGGCCTGCTCGGCGCTCACGGCCGAGGGAGTGCAGGTGAGCGCAGTGCACCCATTTCACACACACGGCGCTCATGGGCGAGCAAGGGGGTTGAGAGTGACCGGGCGGCCGGCCAAGAAACATCTGCTGCGCTTGAAGTCTGTTTGAGAGCTCTCACGGAATACCGGCGATGACTGATTTAACCAGGAAGGATTACGCAGTGGCATTTCTTTCTTTCTGTAATGAAAGCCTGTTTACGTTAGATAGATCGAGCGAGCACGAAATCCCCATCGTCAAAGTTTGGATTCAAGCAGCAGTAGTCAGCCAAACAGTTAATGCATTTAGAAAAAAAAAAACACCTCCCTCCCAACTTTCTGTAACTTGCCCGCGTGCAGTTCGCCATTAACCTCATCCGCTGGCTATTAATCATTTGTATTCCAGGATGGCATGACCTGGGTTTGCAGGAATATAAAGTTCCGGAAGAAATAACTCAGGAGGCGAGAAAGATCCCTGAAGAGAACCTGCACTTCAGACGTCACCAGCGCGCTCATTTAATATCCAGCATCGACACATTCTATTCTGTCTTTAGTGTCCTTGTGTGTAGCTAGCTGCAAATAACACCTGGCTTATATAACGAAGGAATTCCAACTTTTTAAAAAAAAAAAAACCTCGTCAGCGCATAAATGTATATATTGTAAATATTAGGTTGTTTTAACTGCCTCTTCTGCACATAATTTTTTTTTTGTAATGTGTCGCTTTCTGTCCAAGGGAGTGACGACAATGGCTGAATAAATAGAAATCAATACATTCTTTTTTTTTTTTCGTGGCGGATTCATTGCTGACAGCTGTTGTGTGCCTGTGAGTCTCTCTAGTGGAAGCTAGAGGGCGACCTTGCACTAGTGTTGCCCTCCCTCGCGGCGTAATGACGCCCAACTATCATGCTCTCTACTTTCTAGGAATCTAGTATCATCTTAAACCCTCTTTAATTTGATCTTTTCATCACTCATTTCTATTCCCAACCGCAGTCTTTTCCTCTTTTTTTTTTTTTTTTTTAAAACACGTTTTCAAATAGGCCGTGAAAAACATGAATCAGGTGTAATTCGGTCAGCGATGCATCAGCAATTTTGCTCATTCATACTTTGCTGCGCTCGGTCACGGATTTCTATCAAAATGACCATAAAACATGCTCTCAGCAAACAGACCTCAATGCATCATCTCCTGTATGCACAATAAACCCCATCGGAGCACCTTGGCCGTTCAATTACTCAACTTCTCACCTTGTTCACCACGATTTACTTCAAAGCAATTGCGTTTCTGTCTATTTTGTCTTTTGCAGCACATTTGCAACAAAGCCTGCTAATCTGAACTGGCCGAGTGCTCCGCCGTGGTCCTACCGGGCATTTACATGCAAACCTTTCCCAGGACTAATAGCTCTCCAATACCATTTGCATTTATATAGCCCGCTTCATACCAACATGATTTGGTGCCTTTGCCCATGATAAAAATAAACCTCCTCCTTTGGCCTTGAGTTACTATCCTGCTGCTGCTGCTGTGGCTGCTGTGGCTGCTGCTGCTTGTGCTGGTGTGTGTGCACGTGTCTCCCTCTGTGGGCAAGGTTGGCTGATTTTAATATGGAGCCACTTGATTCTCTGACAGGGGCTGAAACAAACGCAGCAATCTTAAAAAAAAAAAGTACCCCCAAAACTGACTCAGCCACCGGTGCAAAGAGGCAGCGTCGGCCTCTCGTGGCCGCGTGACTTCCACGTTGCATGTTTGAACGTGGTCGAAACGGCGTGAGACGCTTGACCCCGGGCAAGGAGTCTCACGGTGAATATTTAGCCGAAACATGCTGTTTTTGGGCCGACTCAAAAGGGAGACTCACTATCACCCAGTTTAAGGCGCTTTCAATTTGCTCGAGCAAATGTATCCAGCTCTTTTACAAGGGTCTATGGAGCATACATGAAAGGGGAGAGAGAGAGAAAAAGTAATGAATAAGGAAATGAAAGTCTGCCATGTGAGACTGCGAGTAAAATGGCCTCTCTCCGCCCGTGGATTGCTTAATCATTAACACCGAATCCATGTGATAATCTCCCAGCCTGTAAAAAAAATATACCCAATTACACACAGAAGTACCTGGATAAATCTTACCAATTTTATCTAGCGATGGCAAAGACTGCAAAGAGCCTTTATGTCCCACATGAATAGGACCGGATTTACCCACTGGAAGAGTGGGCCGGAGCAACCAGTTCTTGTTAATTCTGGCTGCATCTCAACGAGGTGAGAGGCAGTCAGGCCTGCAGAGGGCCATAAATCACGGGACTTTCCCAGCCGCTCAGCCCAGCACGGCGGCCTCCCACGCAGGGGAAACGAAGGGCAGAAAATCTGATTGACTCGCAGGGCCACGGAGAAAGCGAGAGAGGGGGAGAGAGGAAAGGTGAGAGAGATCCTGTGACTTAATTAGGGTGAAGTGCGTCTCACACGCCGCAGTTCAGTCACTTGGGCGTTGAACGGTGCGGGATTTGACTGATAAGAGAGCGGGAAAAATTTATTGCATGTAATAGACAACGCAGACAGAGCGGGATGAGAGATAAACACGGCCGATCGCCGAGAGGAATCTGCGAGTGGTTTTTTGGCTGTATCTGATGACGTCTGAAGACAAGAAAAAAAAACCCGAACTTAACGAATTTAAACCTGCCCGCTGGGTTCCGTCAGATGGTCGCGTGAGGCCAGAGGGGGGGCCGTCCCTCCGGAGGAAACCTCCACAAAGGCGATGTCTTTTAAATATTAAACGGATCTGCCCCCAATATTTGATGGCTTAATGCAACGCGGCACCGACGGTTTTTTTTTTTTTTTTTGCCATAATCTCGCAAGCAAACAAGCCAACGCGCGCGGGTGAAGAGCGACATGCTGGAGGTAACTGTGGCGCCCCGGCTAAAGCCACACTCTTGCCTCGGGCCTCCTCCTCCATGGGGTTGCGCAAAGAGCTGCTTTTAAGTCGTGTGCAGCCACCTTCAAGGTTACCTCCAATTTGAATATTAAGTTTTATTTAAGTGCCATGATGTCGTCAGGACAGTCGTATGATAGGCAGTTCTGGAGCGAGCTGCAGGATTTGGTTAATTCGTTTGGTGACAAAAATCTGAGCTCCGGACGTCTTGAGTTTAACCCGATTTGCTGATTTGCCGTTGATTCGCAAAAATTCCCTACGCGGCAATAATGTTAAGAATATCAAGATCTGGATCCGTGCTAGTCACTCTTTGATGATCCGTCTCGTGTGAGTCCCCCCAGTTTTACTTAATTGCACAACTATGTTGCTGGGGTGTGTTAATCTGCTTCATCGATGCCTCAGTTACAGCTGAGCTACAGTTGGACAGCATGTTTGTAAGAGTTCAATATATTGTAATACAATTTGTGTGAGGGAGGGAGGAAAAAAACACATACTCTAGAAATAAATCTTTTGAAAAATCGAAGTAATTGCCATTTATTTGCTCAACTGAAATTACTTTGTTTTTCACAGAATTTCACAGCAAAAAAAAAAAAAAATCATGAGCCTTAATGCAATAAATTTGTTTTAAAATGGCTAAACCACAACATCCGTCTCTGATTGATAAATAAAAGGGCGTAAAACTCGACCGCATATGTGGAGCATAGGAATATCATATATTGATGTTGATGATGAACCGCAATTTTGTTATCGGTAAGTCAGTCATGTGCGCTGGCGAACGTCAAAGCGGAATTACCGTCTAAACTGTAAAAGGTTGAGGGTATAAATGGTGCCAAAGTTGCAAAAGGCGCATCAGCAAAAAAAGTCCACTTTTTTTGGTTGCAGCTGGGCCCCTGTCAGTCTCCCCTGTACCCTGTAACCAACATGAACCCGGGCGTAGCAACGCTTGCACCCTGTTTGGGCCTCCCCGCCTCGTTCACAGGCCAATCCTTTATGATTAAGCAGATAAGTGCCGGTACTGGATGATAAAGCAAACAGTGAATGTCCACATTCCTCTCATAGCTCCTTTGATGTGTGTGTGTGTGTGTGTGTGTGTGTGTGTGTGTGTGTGTGTGTGTGTGCGTGCGTGTGTGTGTGCGCGTGAGCCTCTCCGGGGCTCTCACCCGTCTGAGCCCTGCTTGCTATAATCAAACTGCAGAGTCATAAACAGCCGAGGATGGGGACTATAAAAATGATCAGGAGGCTCTATCAGCTGGGGGGACAGGAGTTCACACCTCGGAGTGGGTCGGAGCGCGGAGGTGGGTCAGCTGTTGGGGGGGGGGTGGGAGGGGGTTCGGGTTCAGCCCAGTGGGGGGTCCACTGCTCTGTTTGATGATGACAGATAACAGAGCCGGGTGAGCCGGCGCTGGAATGAAGCGAGAGGCCGGGATTTAATTTAGTGGAAAATGTAGCAACTGTAAGACATAATCCAGTAAATTTGGGAGGTTCTGAAGTGTTTCGCACTCTGTCGCCGTCTCTCGGTGATTCTCTGCGCGTGCCAAGCGGGCTCATTGACGGATACGGCAGCGAATGCGATGAGCTGGGAACGGACTCGAGAAATAAACGGCGACCTCTGCCGGGACATTTCAAATGTTGATTATTGAGCTAGCGTCTTTCTTAAATGTGATAAAGTTTAATTCTCAAAAACAGGTAACACTTGGATACCCATGATTTTGCATGCATAATAACTGCAGGCAAACATGGTGTGTTTAAAACACAGTGTAGAGCCACATGTGAAGAATTTAAGCCCAAAAAACCATATATTTTGTGTCTTGTAAACACAAATATCACCGTAATTGGGACAGTAAACGACTTGAATATTTTCGGAAGGGTTGTTTAACGTGTGGTCAGGGAAGCGTGAGTAGTTATTTCGTTCCAACTCCGTGTTGCAAGTGTTCCACTCTTCCAGAAAGAGCTGTTACCTTCACAGAAGCCAGCCATAAGTTTACGTCTGCACAGTGGGTGGAAGATCAAAGTGTATTAGTATATTATTAGACGGAAATTGTTTCTGCTCACAAATCGACAGTTACATAAGTCTTATATAACTCTTCACTTCGGCGTGTCAAAGCACATAACCGATCACGTCAATCGGAAACCAATCGTGTCCGACAGATAATAGCATGGGTAAACTGTGAAGGCCATGAATCAATAGCTGACTGACCGCCGTGTCACTCTTCACTAGCGCGAGGTCAGAGGTCGTACTCTTGACCCCCGGCCGACCCTTGACTCCCAACTGCACCGGGAGGAAATAACACTTTCCATCGCCCCGAAACATTCCCAGATTGACTGATTGCTCTTATCATTTGACGGATTTGGTCCAATTCACCCTCTCTGTCTCAGCTCCCCCACACTCTCTTGTCCCTTTGCCCGGCTCTCATAATTTGACTTTTTATCACCTCTCGCTGAAAGAGAGACCCGGCGCCATCCGTCATTACGCCGCCCGCTGACAGCTCCTCACACATGCATGGATTTTTACATTTGACTCAATCCAGTGGCTTACGTTACTGTAACCGATTCGATATTCCTCTAAATGAGCCAACCGGTCTGCACACACACACGCGCGCGCGCGCGCGGCGCAGCGGATGGGATGATCTATAGCACAGCCTTAATAGATTTCCTGGGCCCGAGAGCCTGGCTACTTTAGGGGAAAGAGCATAATTTGTGCAATAAAAACATAATTATTCATATGACTCGCTTGATAATTTGGGCCATTCACATTTGCGTCGGCATGCTTATGAATCGGTGTGTGCTTTGTGTACGTGCACGCCGGGATCTGTGCGGGTGTTTCTGCGCGAACCTTAGCTTGCGCCGGCTATAAATTAATCCTACGCCAACATGGCAAAGCGTTTCCTGATTTCTTTGTACCTTCTCACTTTTTTTTTTCCAAACTAGTCATCCACTCAGTCAGTGATGTGTAAAGCAGATGTGTGAAGCAGCTGTCAAGTAAACACCGTGTTATCTGAGGGGAGAGCCTGTGGTGCGGCATCACGAGGTGCCACCTGACTCCCAAAAAAAAACCCAACAGTTTCATAGCGGCAAACTGTCCACATTTGCACAAGAAGGTGTGAACATAATAATTTGCCGATATGATGGAATTTATCGGCTGTAATCATGTAGCTTAGAGTGACACACACAGGCTCAGGTAAGCCTATTAGACTCACCAAGGCGACTTACCCGACAGCACTGAAAGCCCCAGCAAGCATTTCACTCTGTAATAATCATTTTTTGATGTGACACCGACATTCCCAATCTCCAAAGGTCTGTTCATGTACTGTGGTAGCATGAGCTAAGCAGGCCGCATGCACACTCAGCAGTGTGTAACACCTGCAGGCCAGACTGTAATTCTCAGTGAAGGACACTGAGGAAGAGGCAAAAACGGCCAAAGACAAAGTTAGCAGAGGGGGCAGAGATAAGAGAAGAGGTTAGATCCTCACCCGCTGCGGGTGTAACCGCTGGCCTTTAGCAGCTCCATCTTAGCACGCAACAGTGAAAGCGACCGGAGACTCGGAAGGATCTCGCAGTGGAACCTGAAGTTTTCCGCTCCTCCCATGTCCCGCGCGCGTGTGTGTTTTCTCCCTCAAAAACTGTCATGCAACGCTGCCGGCCGTCTCTCTCCGCCAAACAAATCAATGGAATTAAATGCATCACCATCCTTTAACTACTCTTGCCTGCAGACGCTCTTGGTCAGCAATGCAGTTGATTAGGGCTTTTGTCTGATTGCTCCAATGCGTGCAAGAAATTTGTTCCACTGACTCGCAATGTCAAATATGGCGTCCAGCCTCCATCTTTGTCCAAATCTTGCTCTCTGACCTGTTTTACAGTGCTGTTTTATTGTAAAAAATTGTGTTTTATGACCGGTCTTGTAATCGTCTTTTTTGGGGGGAAAAAAAATGTTACTAATTTGGTGTACATAAAATGCAAGAAAAACATGGAAAAAATCAAGTACATGAAAATCAGAGAATACTCACATGGCATTTGTGCTCTAAAAGTTGCTGATGCAATTCATTGGTGTATTTTTAATCGATTGTCTAATTTTCAGGTCCAGAGCTCTACTATGCACATTGGAGCCCATTGGAGGCTATTCCGACATTATTTCAGAGCTGAGCAGTGCAGTGTTTTATCGTCTGATTTATAATTCCTGCGAAACGCACAAGTTGCGGTTTAATCTTCATCAGCCTTTTCCCATCAGATCAGACGTTAACTGCATCACCTCCTTTACTCGTCGGTGTAAATGTCATCAATTAGCAAACGAACGTTGTCTTTTGCAGTCCAGTTAGCCATAAAATGGTTCCACCTGACAGTGAGCTGGAGCTAATATTTAATTAAAAAGAAAACAAACAAAAAAAACACAAAAAAAACCAACTAAGCTCTATTGTGTGGTCAAAATGGCGCATAAATCCACACACAAATTTTAACCGGTAATCAGTTTGAGCTGTTGATGGAAGCAGCTCCGGGACTCGAATGAGAAGTTGAAGAAAGCGGGGCAACAAATTGAGAGAGATCACGGTAAACAAGGCCGAGCTTCGGTGTCTCCGAGAAGCACACACCCTCTCAATAAATAGAAAAAAAAAAAAAAAAAGTTGTGTATTTCTTGCAGCAGACTGAGTTCGTGTTAATGATGCCTTTTTTTGCATTGGAAGTAAATTCAGTCCCAAGACATAATAGCGGTGAGTTTGTGTGTGTGTGTGTGTGTGTGTGTGTGTGTGTGTGTGTGTGTGTGTGTGTGTGTGTGTGTGTGTGTGTGTGTGCACGTGTCCAACCTCGCGCCCTGCCCTGCCAGCGTGTGTGCACTGTAGAAAACGGGAAATATTGTTTTGTGTTTTTTATTTTCCTCCGCATCCGCGCGCCTTTTTACGGCCTCGCGCTCGAGCCTCGCCGGTGCCGGTGAGGCTAAGGGAGAAGGGAGAGAAAGAGAGTGTTCTCAATTTCCTTCTAAAAAGAAAATTCATTTGCAGTTGCTAATGTAATGTCATCGTTGTGTTTACTGAGCGTGGATGATGTATAGGGGATGTTGCATTGAGTGAGACTGCTTAATGATGCATAGAATTAAGTCTGTGGCTTTCAGCTGAGCTCCTCTCTCTCTCTCATACACTCCTCTCCCTCTTCCTCCCTCCCCTGCTCTCTTTCTCACACACTCTTTCCCTTCCTCCTTCCTCCACTCCCTTTTACTTCTCTCTTCCTTTAATCCCCACCCCCTTCCTCCTCCTCCTCCTCCTCCTCCTACTCCTCCGATGCAGGCTGTCTTGGACTGTTGGCCACACGTTGCTCTGTGCTCTGCTGCCTAACTCCATCAATCACTGGGAAGGCAGAGAAGGGAAAGTAGAGGGTGGGGTGATAAAAGGAATAAAAATAAGATATGGTTGGGAAAAAATGAGCAGGTTGAAAACACACACCGGGTATGGTATCGGTTTTAGAAAGCTGCAGGGAAGAGAGGAAATGGGTGGGAAGAACGCCTCTTATATTTAATGATCCGCTGTGCACAGTGCCGGTCCACATAACCGCCCGAAAATACTGTGTGAATATGCGAACGCAATTGTGTTATTTCTGGCTGGGGCTGCGGCGATGGCAAGCGCGCGGCGGCCAGACACGATGATGATAACGATAACGATGATGATTATGATGATGTGAGCGTCATTGCCACCTGAGCGGGGATGAGAGCAGATTGAGGCAACCGGTCATTCGCCTCCCCTCGGCTCGGAGAGTGGCGCAGCCGCTCACTTGCGTCTCTTTGTGGCGCGTTTGCCGTCAATTACGTTGACAGAAGCACGCTGGGGTTTGAGCACCGTCGCAGAACATGTAAATAAAATCTCTCTCGGGTGGGGGGGAAAGGAAAAAAAAGAAATCAGTTTTGTTGCTTGTTGTTGTTAAAAATGTCACAGAAAATTAAAGAAATCGCGGCGCGTGCTAATGTTTGGATGTTTTCCGGCGTTTTTCTTCACAAAAGGCGTCATTTTCTGCAATATTCTTTGAATGCGCGGCTCATTTAGGATTTTCAGTGATGCTTTGGTCAGAATCTTCAGCTTATGTCCCCTGAGGTCTTCAATGGTGGACTTCCAGGTATGTTAAATATCATTATCCTAAATTAGAAGCCATGACATTCTCGGCTTTAGCTTTTTTTTTCTGTTTCTTACAAATACTGTCATGTTTGTTTGCAGAATTTGCTGGAATTCACTGGAACCCATTCGCCGCTCCACCGCCTGATGTTCTCCGCGCCTCCGTGCTTCACGGATGGAGAGGTGCGCTTGCGTGAAATCTTGCACCGTTTTTCTCCAGACAAAAGTTTGCTCGGTGCTGCCGAAAAGCTCTAAACTTGAACGCGTCATTCCACAGAATTTGTTTACAAAAATGCCCCCAATTCCTGCTAAATCATACGCAGCTCAACTGTTCACATCAATTTTTCCTTCAATCTTGCAAGTTGTTGTTGTTGTTTTGTTTTTTTTGTCTCTTCCACACCTCAACTTGCTCCCCATCGCTCCTGCTAAGGACCACCTCTTAATTACATTTTAAATATGGCTCCATTAACACACAATAATATCATCGAAGGGACTCTGAGGAAGATCAGAAAAAAATTGTAATCTGAGAGATTACAGGAGGTAGATTTTTCGGGAGGAATTTAAGCATATCTCGATAACGCTGAGTTAACATGCTGACAACAAGTATGTCACCTAAATGTCTCCACGTGCCAAACAGCCGTGTGTC
>CAAKHG010046780.1:0-13375 GCA_901007715.1 Dactylopterus volitans
AAGAGGAAGTAAAACTGACCCGTCAGCGAATCAGCAGACACGTTTAACAGATGTGCGTGTGCGCGCGTCTGTGAGTGTGTGTGTGCGCGTGAGTGTGTGTGTGTGTGTGCGAGACCTAAATTTAGCGGAACGCGCAGGCGGGCCGCAGCCGGACCGGAAGCGTCGGGAGGGCGAACGTCTTCTGGAGCATCTCGGCAAACTTAGGAGGCGTCGCACGCGAGCAGGAGAAGCCGGAGAGCAGACGGGCTCGGAGCCTTAAATGTGCGCGCAAGGGCTGATGGGAGTCTGAGTTTTTTTGTTGTTGTTGCTTTGTTTCTGTTATTTCGTGGAGACCAGCTACAGATGCATCGGTCGCGCCTACGAACCCCAAATTACAGCACAGATTACAGCAATTCCATTCTAATTTAATCTTATTTGTCAAATAAAACGACAGCGCCGAAAAACACCAAGATCCCGCGTGATGGAGTTGAATTTCTCACCGTTTTCTCATCTAATTTGATACATTAGATGCCCTCCGTCACTATTTTTTTCCCCTTCAAAATCCTGGAGCGGGATTATCATCTAAACCAGTTTTCACATCCCGCAGATGAATAACTTTCTAGACATAATCGCCCCCGTCGGTGTAGTTGCGCGCTATGAGCACTGGAGGGGGCTGCACGCACAGGGCTACAGAGCGAAAGAAAAAGAAAACGCCTCCTGTAAAGTTACTATCGCTATAAGAAATGATAACATTTGACAAGATTTTAGTGTCATTATTCTATATTATACAGAGTAATTTTAGGGAATTTTTTTGTACACATATAGGACTTACAAAAAAAAAAGTTTACTAAAGCATTACTGAACAAAGTAAAAAAAAAAAAAAAAAAAAAAAGCAAAGTGCCAAGATGTACTACCAGTCTGTACAAGACAAAAAAAAGTTACAATAAAAATAAATGTGCAGTATATGGCATTGTGCAATACAGTACATTACAGTTATGGTAAGTATATGAAAGTTAGACCACTACTGGAATAATGGCAGAACATGCTGGACAATCAAGAGATCTCACGATAAAAGCATATGAAATACAACAAGTCCTATAAAAGGAAACTATAAGGACGTACCGCTTCCAGCAAATAAGAAGTGGTACAATTTCATGGCTCGGCAGCAACAACGAAAAAGGCAGAAATATCCACGGCCGGTGTGTGGGGAGGGGGGACAGAAACCCTCGACGGCCAAATCAACGTGTCAGTCGGTTAGACGGTTTAGAACATCGACTTCCACCGACGACTCCGGAGGCCTTCTCAAGACTGCGTCGCACTACATCGACCGACTAATCGCAAGCACTGCAGGTATGCTACAAAATAAACGACAGAAGGCTGTTTTTAATGTCGTATTCATAAGCGCGTTATCGGGTTGCCTTATCTGACATTTAAAAAAAAACAAAAAAACTGTAGCAGCAAGTAAAAAATCTCCGATTGGGGAACAAAATGTTTCACAGTTTGTAAATGACAGGTGCAAAGAACTTCTCGGAAAGAGACATCACGAGGGTCGGTAACACTGTACGCTGAGCATCTCGGAGCGGAGTGTGGAGCAGACGATTGTGCGGCGGGTGTTGGTTTTTTTTGGGTTTTTTTTAAGACGACGTACGCAAAACTCAAATTGCGGTTTTTGATCAGACTCGTTTAAAAAAAAAATGCACGTAAACTTTTCTTTTTTTGTTGTTGTTACCACGAGGACGACGACATCCGGTGACCCTGACGCTTTGCGGTCAGCTGCACTGAATGTGTAACAAAATACCTGCCAGAGCTTCTTCTTTTTTTCTTTTTTTTTTCCTTTTTGCTCACATAATACTGCTGGTGAACGCGGACGTTTACACGGAAATGGATCTTTAAAAAACCCAAACGGGGTGATTGTGTCGCTTCTCTATGAGGAGGGGAGATGGAGCCCTGCTCAAGATTCCTGGATGCATTGGGTGGACATACGTTACATCCTGTTTGCATTGTGGACAGTGCTGTCCATGATGTCAGCATCTTCAGTGCTTGGACATGGAAGGCCAAACTAGTGTTGACTAACTCCCTTGTTTAAAAAAATAAAAGGAAAAGAAAAGGCATGGGACTAGAAATGTAAGGATTAAGAACTGGCTTTCTGCCATGTTGGAGGGACGGAGGCATTAGTGGGGCTCGGCCATCAGCCCCCTACAGTCAATCGCTACTGAGTTACCATGGCCGGCGTTGCTGAGCTCTCCCTAATTGAGGCTACAGCAGCTCAAGTAACTGATGGTTTTACCCTCGCCGGGCATCGGGGCAGTGTCACTGTTATCCAGCTTGTTCTGCTTGGCCTCTCGGATGAGTTCGCAGGCCAAGTCGAGGAAAAGCTTCTCCACATTGTCGGACTCTTTGGCTGAGGTCTCCAGATACAGCATGCTCTGGGCGTCAGCAAAGTCTTCGGCTCTCTGTCGGAGAACCTCCCTCTTCTCTGCCAGGTCTATCTTGTTACCTGCGGGGTCACAAGAGAGGGGGGGGGGGCACACCGGGCCAAATGCATGACGTGGAATAATGCCGGCTTCTTGCAACACAACACAGATAGTCTTTCTGAACACGGGTGGGTGGGTGGTAGTGTGTGTCTGCGCTGGCGTGTGTGTGGGATGCAAAATCTGCGTGTGACAGCTTTTCACACCATAAATGACCAGTTTCCCTCCGACATCCAGCAGCAAAAACGGGAGAAAAGTGAAACGGTGTTTTGTCAAAAACTTCCTCAAACATCGCTGCGTTGACTCGTTAAAACAAGGTTCCGTTACATATTCACGCAGGCGGGGAACGAAGCCGGAACACTGTCGCGCCGAGACAGACGTCAGCCGCTGAGCAGGATCCTGCACGAATCCGTCCAGTCTTGCGTAACTCACACAAAATATGAGAAGAGGAATGATGGGTTTGATGCCCTGTTAACGCCAAAATTAGTGTGCATATGAAGGTTTACCAAGAAACGGACTCCTCTCCCGACACGATGTCGCAAAAGGGCGGGGAAACATGGTAGCCAACGATAGAGGGCGGCGCGGAGGCCAGCGAGACGGGAATCAGTGGTACTGTTTTTTTTACACCTTTCAAACTCCACAAACCAGACTGAGCAACGCTCAAGCGCCGCTTGGACAGATGGAAGTTTGGCAACGAGCGTCGCAAGTTACTGGGGGCAGCTAAAGCTAAGCTACCGACACGATGCTAAGAAGCGCCTGCCGCGCCCACCCGGGGCCTCATGTTGACGTCGCTGCCTATTGGCAGTGGAGAGTCATGTGACCCGGGACTGGACGCCCACCGGACCTTTTCACGCCGCAGACAAAAGCCGGACGTTTGTGGACGCTAGCGGGTTTCCACGCAAAAGGGGCTTCACAAATGATTCACCGATTCATCAGCCCGGTGGCAAATGTTGTAAATTGGTTATTAGAAGAAAAAAAAATAATAATAAAGCTTTCTTACCGACTAATATAGTCACCACTTGGTTGTTGGCATACTGCTCAATCTCCCTCAGCCACTCGGGAAGGCACCTGAAGGAGTCCTCACAGGTAATGTCATACGTAAGAATGAGGGCGTTGGCACTACGGTAATAACTCTGAGTGATGGAGCGGAACCTCTCCTGTCCAGCCGTGTCCCATATCTGGAGCTGAGAAAACACATATTTGAAGTGGGTATCCAACTTAAAAACAAAGCATGAGTATGTTTAAAAAAAAAAAAAAATAGTTGGAATTTCGGCGTACCTTGACCTTCTCTCCCTTGATTTCCACCGTTTTAATCATAAAGTCCACTCCGATTGTAGCCCCTTGTCCGGGTGGGAAAAGGCCCTTAACGCACAAAAAATAAAAATACGTGAGCCGACGACCACACACTCAGGCGTTTAGGCCATCTCAAACTCAAAGGCGCAAACGTATGAAAACCTGAGTGAAGCGGCGGACGAGACACGTCTTCCCAACTCCAGCGTTCCCAATCAGAACGATTTTGAACAGGTAGTCATAATCTTCCATACTCATGCTTACCTGGGGGGGGAAAAAAAAAAACACGGAAAGAAGAGAGTTCATGCTTGATCACCAGAGCTGCCGCATTTCACCCAAATCTTCAGTAATCGGCCACGGCACAATGACATCGCGCGCTGAAGGTCAGCGCTGATGGGTGGAACGCTCGCGGATCGACCGTCCCCGAAATGTCGCCAATATGGATTCTCACTACTCATTTTGAGGATCAATTCTAGCGCCAATTGGATCAATAACCGAGGCACCCGTCTCACTCTCCCTCCTCTAGGTTGCAGCCGCACGTTTGTATTTCATCGGCAGGCGGGGCTGCTGCAAAGGATCCAGGGAGTTCACAATGTCATCGCCGCGTATGATTCAGTGAGGAGGATAGCGGTGCCTTCAGCTAGCATCAGCCACCCACCCACATGTGAAAAATATCTGCATCCCTGTCAGCAATGTTGGCCCAGAATTGCTTGGTACTGGATAGAAGCCAGACTTTGTGGTGTCTCCCACCTTACGAAACATGTCCCGATGTGCCAATCACCACATTTAAGTTTGAGTTAAGATTCGTTTCCGCTCGAAGCAAATGTCTGAAGACTCAAGTTTAACAGGTCAGCGATTAGCGGAGCTCTCGCACCTTCTCTGATATTCTACTCAACTGTGGCTGACGTTATACGCACCGATCGAGCCTAAACATGATGACCACGGCATGTTTACCATTAAAAAAAAAATGCAAGCACCCTGCAATAGATTCTATTGTTATCAGGACTGTAATTTAAAATGCTAATGATCTGTGCTTAGGTTATTAGGTGTCCTTGATATTTTGTCACGAGTTGGGTGATCAAAACATTAGGGACACTTCTCTGCCACCCAGCACAGATCAACAACATCGCAAATGACAATCACTGAAATACGACAACACCTCTCTCAAACTCCCAACTCCTCCTCAAGTGTGTGTGTGTGTGTGTGTGTGTGTGTGGCGGGAGGAGGGGATAGCAGAGCCGTTACGTTACATTCTATGGTAAACATGCAGTGGTCATAATGTTATGGCTGATGGGCGTATATGTTGCCCCCCCCCCACTGCTGCACGACGAGGCCTCGCAGGCAAAAACCACAGCGTTACATTCCCTCTCACAACAAACGGCACCTTTCACACTTGTCACGCCGCATTATATCATATCATGTCGCGGCAGGTTATGAAAGCCTGTCGGTCGAAGCCGCTCATCCTCCTCGCAGCCTGGAAACGGGGCTGCGGTCGGTAATGGCTGAACCGCGGGCCACTTGTAAACACGGGCGAGGGAGACGCGGACGCGGCTCGCAGGTGCGCGACTCCCGGTCCGCGGCTCGCCGCGGCGACGCGCCGCGAGAAACCAAACTGTTGCTCGCGAAGCACTTCGCGACGCTCCCGCTACGACGACCCGCGCATCGCCGTAACGTTCCATCGGACGGCGCTGCGCTGCAAACCCGGCGGCGTCGCACTCCCTTGTTTGCGGGGTTTGTTTTTTTTTTACTGCCCGGGTTCCTCGACGCTGTTTCGCGCTGCGTCCGAGCTGACACCGCGCCCCCCCCGCTCCCCGCCCGGTTCCGGCTCGGGGCGCTAGCGGTGCGGGCGAAGCTAGCCTCCGCGTAGCAGCTAGCAGCTACCGTGAACCAGCCATTTTGGCTCCGCTAGGGATGGAGGGGGTGGGGGTGCAGGACGCCCGAGCCACAGTCAGCGAGCGGGGTCGAGCCCGGCAGGAGTCCGCACTCACCAAAGAAGCCGGGGGCTGCCCCCGGACTCACGGCTGCTTGGTACGCATAGGTCACCGCAGCAGGCGGGCGAAGCCACAACTGGGCTGGGCTGTGGTCTCCCGGCTGTGTGTCGTCGGCAGCCCGGGAGCCTGTCTGATGGAGGAGGAGGAGGAGGAGAAGGATGGGGAGGGGGCGGGGGGAGCAGCATCAGGATGGGGAGGGGAGAGGAGCGAGGACTGCGACTCAATGACGTCACCATAGGAGCCCAACACACAGATTTATTTTTTTTAATCTGTAACGTGTTTTAATGCTCAACTTTGTGATGCTGTTGAACAGGACTTGGTTATATATTGTCATTAGAGTGCATATCAGTGGGATGACAGAAATATTAGGGATCTCTTTATATACGTATATTATTTTACAACTGTAAATTTGGCAATAGAAAGGGTATGGAATTGCCTTCTAACTCGATTTACAAAAAGCCTAGAAAAACATGCAATGTCTTTATGTTTTACAATATTTTTACTTAATGTTTTTTTTCATTATCGTTGTTTCATGTGTCTTCGTCGTTCTGCACTAGGTTTAGAAATATATACAAATGATGATAACAATGTTCAAGATACACCCGAGCTGCTAGATTGATTGAATCAAAATGTAATAACTTTTGTCACTGTTTTAAATGGGTTTTTTTTTATTCCCGTTCGTTAAAACGAGGGCGGAACTAAAGTGATTCGCCGTTGTTGTTCCCCCCGGAGGTCTCCGTCGGTTGCACACCATGTCCTTGGTTTCCTACGAGAGGTGATCGCCGATGAGCAGGTCCCAGTAGCTGGCAGGTCAGAGAAATCCCGAGGCGACGGTAGAGTTTCTCGGCATGGGACTCCTACCAGACGAGGCGAAGGTCCTCCCTCCCCCGGGGATCGTTAACCGGAACTCGGTGTGGCTGGCTGGCGTCGGCTGGTTCACCGCGGTGCTTCAGAACGCCATCCACCACAGGCCGCCTGTGAAATCAGGTTAGCATGTCTGCTAGCATGTTTGCTAGCCTGCCGGAGCCCCTTCCAAGTAGCTTCTTTTATCCACTCGCATTGACAAATTTTGTCATGGAAAGGAGAAAAATTCTGACCCGGCCATACCACAACACTGAAAGATGACACATATGCGTGAATTAACACGCGTGGATGAGAAATGGAGTAAGAGATTGATCGTTAGGTTTGGTTTCCCACTCGCCGCGGAGAACTGCTGTTTACCACAGTATCAGGGCCCCGTGAACGCAACTGTTGTCCATCCCGCAATTTAAATTATGGGATTATCCAGTCAGTCGTGTTTATGATCACTCTAGGCTACATTTGAAAAGGCCTACGCTGCTTTGTGCAGCTAAAGGGGTCTTCTGCATTCTGATTCTGAAGACCCCGGTCCCGCGTTTATCTTAACGAAGCCCCCCATCCCCCCGTGTGCACTTCAGGGTCACACGCGTCACCTCACTGCCCTCCTGTCGTCCTGCAGGTGTCCACCGGCAGGTCCTGATGTCGACCATCGCCTGGTTCATCGGCTACCACGTCACAAAATATGAGAACTACACGTACGCCAGACTTGATCGCGACATGAGCGAGTACATCAGGCTCCATCCGGAGGAGTTTGCGCCCAAGGGTGAGCGATCACGCCGTGATTATAAGCGCGGCGGCCCGACAAATCCGCCCGCCCGAAGCCATTTTGCACGTTTTTTTAAATCTTTGCACCTTTGTACTCAAAGTCCAAAGAGGGACGTTGCTCAGCTCCACTTTGTCCGAGAATCTGTGCGGGCAGACAAATTGTATCAGACATTTTTAAAAAAAAAAAAAAAGAAAGTGTGAGGCTTTTGAAATCAGGAAAGTGACTGGTCAAAGGGGGGCAGCCACAGCCGGCTGGCGTACGTTTGTGTGCGTCTGTATGTCACCCTGCTTATTTTGCCGGGTTCGTTTCTGCTGTTCAGTCACGGTTTTGATTCTTTCTAATTCATCATCACTTATATCAAAGATATTCTGGCGTATCATCGCCCAGAGTGTTGAAATGTGGCCTGTGTGAAGGTGCAGAACTTCCACTGTGCTGCGATTCCTTTTTGTGATGTGTGCTGTGGTGAGCGCGTGACATTCGTCAGTCCTCACAGATGGGCTGAAATTTTTCGATTGCCGTTTTTATTTATCTTTTTATCTTTTGTCTTTTATCTCACCAGACAAAAAGACCTTTGCAGAGATTGTCGAGCCTTTCCATCCAATACGCTAAGCAGCGGCGGCGGCGTCACAGAGGAGACAGAGGAACGTTCCTCAGACCGCCCGTCTGTCTATCGTGGGTTTTTGTGAGCTCTTATCGTGCGAAATATGTGTATATAATAAAAATAATGAAATTCAAAGTGAGTGGAATCAAGTCAAAAATGTTGCCTTTGTCGCGCTGCTCATGATCAGGAACACAGACACTGAAAACAAGCAGTAACATCGGTTCTGTCGTTATAGTTAAATGAAGAGCAAGAACAGTTGTTGTTTTTTCCATTTTTATTTCGAATTCATTAAGTTAGAAGCATGAATGAAACGGTTTAGACATGTGAGATATTCGGGCCACTGCAAACACCAGGATTTCTTGATGTCCCCGTGCCGGAGCTCAGTTTTTTGTTTGTTTTTGCTAGTTTGCCACGCCAATGATGTCCATGTATTTGTCTGTCAAGCTCTGGCTCTTCTTGGTGAGCTCGCTCATCACCGAGAACAGTCCCCTCAGGTGGAAGCGGAAGAGGGTCTCCGGGTCTGCCTCCAAGAGGGGCTCCAAAGTCTTGATGTTGTTCTTGGTCTTGTGGTCGTCCAGGGGGACGAGGCCGCTCTCCACGGTGTTTCTTATGCCCTTCAGCATTAGGTAGCTGGTGTACAGGTCCGCGCAGGACTCCGTGGCAGCGTCCGCGTCCTCCCAGGCCTCGTCGGAGGGCACGTCCCGGAGCAGGCTGGGCAGGAGGACGGTCTGCTCCATGCGGCTGATGGCGGCGCTGTATCTTCTGAGGGCCAGGAGCAGGCTGTTCTTGTTGAGTCGGGCCTCTGCGGTCTGCATGGTGGAAAGCTCGGTTGTGGGTTGCCCTGGGTCCTGCGGCGTTGGTGTGGCGAGACGGTAGGAGGCAACGTGCAGCGCAGAGCTCTGGGCGCTCGCAGCGGGCGTTTTATACGAGGAGCGCGCCGTGACGCAATCGCAACATTCGATATATTCGGGAACCCCTCTGGAGTGCCATGTGGAGTCAAAGCCTTATCTTTGTTTGATTTACACAACCTCTTAATTCTCTTTCATAATGCTGTCAGGCCAGTGTGCACTGGTGTAACATTAACCACACGCACCGCCGTCGCTGAAGGACGCCGGCATGCGCGAGAGGGTGGTTTGATATTGATTCATTAGAGTTCCCGAAAAAAAAGATATATATATTGGCTGATTTATGTCGGAATTTTGACCCGTAAGTGAAGAAACTTGGTGTGAAGACACGAGCCTGCTGATGTGGACAGATTTCGCAGGCGAGTGTCCTTGGGTCATCATTTTCACAGTAATAATATTGCAACAGCGCAGAAAATTCAGATGCTCACTTCTCTAAACCCAAGGACAGCAGCTCTTTTGTGTGTGTGTGCGTGTGTGTGTGCGCGCGTGTTTCTTAAGGATTTCTTCTTCTTTTCTCTGGTGTTTACTTCAAGCTTTTGGTCTTTGGGCCCAAGAGGTTTCAACCTCCATCAGAGCCTGTTTGTCTCTCTCTCGCTCACACACACATATACACATGCACACACACGCACATCTAGAGAAGCGGCATCAACAGACATTCTGTTCTACACTTTTTTTTTTTAAAGAGTGGTTTAAAGTTTCGAGTCCAAGGGTGATCCGAGCGAGGTTAATGTCTCAGCCTTGCCGAGTGCCCTTTCATCATACACACACTCAAAACACACGCGCACACACGGAAAGAGAGAGCGGTGAAAGACCCACTTGCCTCTTAAGGAAACAGCTGCTTAAAAAGAAAAAAAATATCCTTGCTTAACAATTTATGAATATATGGGCACAGGCTGCTTCTTTTTGTCTCCCACTGGCGAAATGTCTGACGATTTCAGGACAGATGGATTTGCTCTCGATTCGCCTCCACGCGGTCAAACCGTTTTTGCAGTGTCATCAACCCGATTTTACCATCTGGTATTAATAAATTCATCCAGGAAAAAAAAGGAACAATAATATGACCACGTGGACGCACACCCACATCACAGCTGCTTCCTCTGACGGAATCTGCACGTTAAAGCTAGCAACAACGGACCTCGCGAGCTCAAATCACCCAGAACCACTGAAACGCAGAGATTTAACCGCTTCTTGAATGCGACCTGTCAGTTATTTCAGGTTGTTTTAGCGTAAACTTTAAGAGACTAAATAATTACACCGAGTTTAAAATATGTGGTCGTTGTCGGCAGCTTCCGAAGGGAAGCAGTAAGCTAATCTCCGGTAGCCTCGCTATTTATGCTAACAAAGGCGATGGGTAATTGTGCCGATACACTGCCCTGTTGTGGCAACAAAGAGAAAATCCAATAAATTAAAATGAGAAATTCCAGCATCGATTTGCATAGCGGCATATTCGCGCTTCTTTGGAGATCTAATGCCACAGTTGAAATGATCGAGCTGATTGATGTCGGCGTTCGCGCGGAACATCAACGCCACGTTTTCCAGCTACAATATCAGACATTTATGTCGATCCTCTCTATTAACATACATCTTAATCGGATAAGAGTGTGTTTGTTTGGACAGTGTGATTGCAAAATGCCACTTTGGGTAAATGCTTTTAAAATTGCACAAACAAAACTGAAGAGATGATGTACCAAATAATAATGATCATAATATATCATCACTCAGACACCGAATGCTGTAAATCACCCTTAATGAAAATGTATCAGCAACTTGAGATGTTCATTGCCCTCCTGTGGTCATGCTAGGAATTGCCGCGTGTTAGATGAATAAAAGCGGCATGAAGCATCATCAAACATCATCATCATCATCATCAACGAATGACTCGTCCTCCCTCGTCTCCGTCGTGTTGCCGATCAGAGGAGGAGCTGTTGAGGAGTTTCTATCAAAGAAGATGATAAATGTTAGCGGAGGCGCGTGTCCGTGTTCACGTTCATGCTCAGTCATGACCCACCTCGCATGCCGTAGTGGTATTTTTGCGCGGCAGCAGCGCAGTAACGTCATATATCAATATTACGTATTGTGCTATTTCCAGAGTAAAACAGAAGATGTTTTAATGAACAATCAGTACAAATAATGAGACAAAAATGCAAAAACTGTCCTCCAACCTTCTTCTTTCTTTCAGTTCGAACAACAGGAAAACTTTGGTATCAAAAATCAAAGCTTCAGCTCGTCCGCTGCTTAACGGTTAAATGCTTTTCAGAAACGATATTCCTATCAGCCTCCGACTGCACTTTGTGTTTAGAGCTGATTTTTCCAAATTAACACGGTGAGCTGCAAATAATCTTGTCGATATGAATTTGTTAGATGGAGGCTTCCATCAAATTTTCAGGCCCAAAAAAACCCCCCAAAAAATGTCAAGACCGACCCGAAACGGATCCCTTCAGGATTGATCCGACGGACACAAGCACTGATCCCGCTGATGTTCTGGGATCGATCCGGGTCAGTCAGCCGGGATGTCGAGTTAAACTCACACTGTTGTGACGTGAACATTTTTCCCCAGTGAAAACAATTCTGCCATATTTACTCAAAATGTAAAGAAGCTATGTGGTCTTTTTGTTGTTTTTAAGGGCGGAAATTAAACTGTGGCTTTTTTTTTAGTGACTGTGTGTATCGTTTGGTCCCCTGATCCTCTCACACTTGTTTTTTTTTTGTTGTTGACCTGTATAAACAGGTAATTTAGTCAACATAAGCAGGCAGAAGTCACACAAAAGCTGTGCAAAATTTCAAATATCATTGAAGTGCTTTGTATTTATTCACATATTTGCTGACATGTCAGATCGGAAAGTGGCATCAGCGCTGGAAAGTGAGGCCTCTGCGCTCCATTTACCACCACCCGAAGACGACCACACCTGCTGCACGCCGAGCCGCTCGGGTCCACTCTCGGCGGTGTGCCGTTGCCGCGCGTTATTGCAGCGCAATCGCGCCACTCGTTCGTTGCTCTCGGCGGCGCTGCGCTGCACATTGTCCCCGCTGTTTGCTGAACCTCGCTGGCGCCCGTCCACCAGACCTGACCCGCGCGTCCCCAGATTGTTCTCGTGTCAGCAAAACAGGCGGCGGGGGCCTCAGACATGTGAGAACACAAGTCACATGGTGCGCCGCTATCACCGGGACCAGCCCGGCGGCAGATGTGCGTATCAATTCACGCCGCACCTGTTGCTCGGCGACGCCCGCCCCCGAACGACTCTCACAAGTGTCGCCTTCATTTCCCAGATGTTAGCTTGTCAACATGAGGTGGATCACGCTGATGAACTCATCAGTGATAAATCGTTGGCCTTCCGATCCTCCTCGGCTCCTCATATGGCCAAAAAAAAAAAAAAAAAAGATGAGCAGCTTATTAAAGCCTTCATTGTTTTTTTTAATTTAGGACACCCGGCAGGTCTCACGCGGTTGTCATACGGGGTGAGCCAATCATGTTCGGTGGAAACGCAGAAGATTAATCTTCCGGAGGTGGGGTGGGGGGCACACGTCCTGACCGTTAATATCAAATCGGCTCATTTCAGCGCAAAAGCGGAAGGATCACGAGAACAAGCATCCTCGGTTACATCCGATATTTAGTCGGTCAAACGCATTAAAACAGGAGCAGCGCGTAATAATCACAATTTCGCAATTTTAATAAAATGGTGGCGTCTCTCCTGGGACATGACACCTTTTCTGTCCAGCTTGCTAATATGCTCTTGGATTCTATTTGCATTTACATTTTGTGAATTATTTCGTTTTCCACAAAGCAATTTCAAATATTATTCCAAAAAAAAAAAAAAAAAAAAATCAGGCCTCCAGCTCAAGATTTATGTATCAGAACTGCATATGAAATTTCCATTCATTTCGCTTAAATGGTTTGAACATAAATCCAACTCACAAACTGAATGAAATGCATATTTGTCAAATGTAAATTAAAAAAAAGTAAACCCGACACATTTTAAATACACAATAACCTGGTGTTAATTCCATATAAATAAAACCGGAAACAATTGAAATTCATCATAATAACGCAGTGTTATTATGGCTTGTCTGTTTTTCATTTGACTGAAAAATGTGCAAATAATATACAAAATATTCAGTTTATGAGCTGGTTCTACATCCAAACTGCGAAAACCAAACAGATTGGAAATTTGATGTGCAGTCCAAATACATAAATCTTAAGCGTTCGCCTATTTTCTCTTCAGGCATATTCTTTTAAACGATGAAAATTCAATACAGAAACTATTAAATGCTTCAGCAGGCCGCGTATGATGTTTACGCGGTTTTGTAATGTGTCTACATCCTTTGTCACACCTCACTGCGGAAACCAGCCTCCACGTTTTACAGAACAGACAAAAAAAAACAAAAACATAGAGTCCAACCGTCCATTTGGAGAAAAACAGCAACCGCGATGCAGGAAGCGCCTACGCTGATCAGCCATAACATTACGACCACCGCGTGTTTACCAGAGAACATGACGCAACAGCCCTGCAATAAAC
>CAAKHG010046781.1:0-14543 GCA_901007715.1 Dactylopterus volitans
GGGGGGGGGGGGGGGGGGGGGGGGGGGGCAAGGAGGGGGGGGGGGGCGTCTTCATGCCCTGGGACAGTCCTGGGAGATAGGAGGAGGAGGAGGAGCAGCAGGGGAGGCTGGGCACACAGAGGTGGTGGAGGCTGGTGGTTTAAGCTGCCTGCTGCATTTTTTTTTTTTTTTTTTATTTTGGGGGGGGGTGGGAGATGTTGGATCTTCTGAATTAAGCAAGCAAGCTGGAATAAAGATGTAGTGTGAGCTGGTGGAGGGAGGGAGAGGGGGGGGCCGAACAAGGCGAGCGCTGTGCCGAGGAGAGGGAGAGGGAGCTGAGGAGGAGGAGGAGGAAGAGGAGGAGGAGGAGGAGGAGGAGGGCTGGATGTCCCAGCTGGACCGACCGACCAGGAGGACAGAGATCCGGGGGGAGTCCTGAGGGGGAGACAAAGGCAAGAGGGGTCCACCGGAGCGGGAAGGTAAGAGCGCGACTCTGCCGTCCCTGATGATGTCAGCCGGGATGAGCCGGATGTTTCTCCTCCCGCGTCTCCGACGAGCCGGTTTAGCGCCCAAGTTTGGGATCGATATTGAGAGCAGAATCGGGTCTGGATGAGGAGCTCTTTTTTTTTTAATTATTTTTCAATTTCTGAGAGAATGAATGAAAGTATTCACAAAGCCAGCAAACACGTTTGAGGGAACGTGAACGGAAAGTTGCTTCTGTTTTCTTTCCCCCCCCTTTTTTTTTTCTTTTTTTTTGGGGGGGGGGATGTTGAGGAGGCAATTTTTGAAGTTAGAACATGCAGGACAAAGAGCCGAGTGTGCGCGTGAGTGTGAGCGGTGTTTGCAAATGCGAGCTAGAGGAAATATTTTTCCTGCCTTTACACTGTGTGTGTGTGTGTGCATGAGTGTGTGGGAGACAGAGAGAGAGAGAGAGAGAGTTGGTCCAGCTCTCACTTCAACATTATTTCCGCTGAAGCTCTGAAATGCTCCAAAATATCTTAAGAATCATTCAGTCAAGCATTATTGCTGCATGTGTGTGTGTAAGTGTGTGTGTGTGTTTTAGTCCGCCACTCACTCACTTTTATTCAATTTCTGCTGAAGCTCTGAAATTTTTAAAAATATCTTAAGAATCAGTGTCTATGTAGCATGACTGACTGCTGTGTGTGTGTGCGTGTGTGTGTGTGTGTGTGTGTGCGCATGCGTGTGTGTGTGGCGACTGTGGCCACCGGGACACATGAGAGGAGCACCTCAGCAGCGAGCGCGGCCGCTGGGACGGCAGTTTGACTTTCCGTGACATCAGCGGGCCGGCCGGCGCTGGCGGACGCTAACACAGAGGCGCCGCTATTCGGCCGCCACGTCTTTGACCGGCGTCGTTACAGAATGAGACGTTAAAATTAGACTTTGATGAGACGTCTGGAGGAGGGGGGGGAAAAACAGGAAATTAAAGTTTTAAAGTTGCAACAGACCCTAGTTTTGCTAATACTTATAGCAGCTAGCTAAAGCTAACTTCCGATAGATGCTGTGCACTCACTGATACTCACTGGTTTCCCATTAGTGTCAATGTTTCGCCGTGTGTTAGCATGTTATGCTAACAGCACATTCCACCGGCTTCAAGTACAACAGGATTTTTTTTTTCGTTTCATGTATTTCATTCACTCTCAAAAACAAATCCAAAATTGCGGACTTTTCCGCGCGTCGATGTGTCTCCCGGTGAAACTGGATGGGCGGGACTTAACGCTGGGAGGGGCAAAAGGCACAAAAACCCACGCTGACGTGCCATGCTAACGCTAGCACGCTAACTATAGCGCTGTCTCACCACAGGTTGAAGATTGATTCATGAGCAGACGTCACGATTATTGTTGGTTAAATTTAGCCGATTTAAGCTAGCAGAATTAGGCCTTTTTTTTTTCTTTACAAGCATGAAACACAATAAAAATGTTTTTTTGGGCTTTTGTACTTTTTCAGGATTATTAAGTCAGTGCATAATATGACCGGGGATTTTTTTTAAAAAGGGCTACTTTGGCATTTTCTATTTCAGGTGCCCTTTTTGGCCACTTGGGGGCAGCAAAAACAAGCTTTGTCACCTTCATCGAGCTGAAATGGCAAATTTCTTTGCAAACATTAGCTTATTTACCCAGGCTACGTCATCATTCCTTTATGGGTTGTAGTTCTGGTTCTTTAGCTGCTAAAGGGTCCACTGAGTGGCTTCTTGGACCTTAGCCAATTCTCCTAGCTTAGCTTTGCTCTGCTTGGCCTCACTTTATCAAAAAAAAAAAGAAAAAAAAAGGCCAAAACAATTTGCCAAAAATGCTGACAGAATTTTTCTTTCTACTGAGAGAAAGTGGACAAAATATTTTCTTGTTCCAAAAAACAATGATCATAATCTGCTTTCAAACTGCGCTGATCAATATCTGTGTAAACATTTCACAAGTCCAATAACTCCCTGCAGTGTGAGTGGGCGGCGAATAACTGATGTGCAGAGAATTATTATCACGCAAGTTTTGGGGTCTTTAGGGTTCTACTTGATTTGCTTTTCAAGCCCAAATAAATTTGCGCATGATTGAGTCCCGTGGCTCTCATTAACCTCAAGGTAAAAACAGAAATGAAGAGTCTGTAATAATGTAGCGTTAGTGACTGCTTCAGTGGCTCCGTGTCTTCTAAATACCAACATTAGCGGCGCAAATGTTTTTTGTTTTTTTTTGTATGTTTGTTTGAAGGAGCTGTCCTGTTACGGCCACACACACACACACACACACACACACACACACACCCACACACACACACACACACACGCTTCTCTTAAGCTGCAATATTAGGTTTCTCCCAACTACATCACTTCCTTCATTAGGTAATGGGGTCTTTGAAAGAGGATTTAGAGCCCCGGTCCTCGGAGGGAGACCTGATTGGAGGACCTGAGGGGGCCCTCCGGTGGCAGGTTGCATGGAAATCTCAGATACACAGTCATTTAAAAAAAAAATAAAATAAAATTTGAATCCAACATCAGGGCTCTGCGGAGGGTTCATCCATATTTCACGTCAGTTGTATTTGTGCATGTACAAAAAAAAAAAAGTCTTATTTTAAGTGGTTCCGGCGAGTTCCGTAAAAGCTCTGACCTTGACTCGTCTTACTGATGATGTCATGTCTCACATCAGCAGGAGGCAGGGCTGGGGGAGCGGGTGGGTTGGGGGGGGCGACCCAAGACCGGGCGCGACGCACCGAGCCTGAACATCTAGAGCCCATTTGGACACCTGAGGCGCCGTCCCATAATCCCCTTTTCTCGCGCGTTTACCGGCGCCAGGCCCGGAACCCATCTCTGCTCCCGCTAATCAACCTCTCCGCATCTCCAGCACGGCACCCCGACCGTCTCCGGGAACATTAATATTCATTCGCTCATTAGCAACGCCGCCGCAGGGGGGTTACGGGGAAAGGAGGGGGGGGGGGCACTGCGCCACTCTGCCTGTGATTAACATCTCTGAGTGAGAATTCAGTTTTTTTCACACTTGTGTGAGGTCAGGTGGATTTGAAAAGTGACCAGTCAACCCAACACACGCGCGCACACACACACATATGCACACACATATATATATATATATATATATATATATATTATTTATTTATTTTTTTTACAATTAAGTCACTTGTCATTTATGACTTTAGTTTCCTGGTCTGAGAGGGACGTGAGGTTCACGGGCTCTGCCGAGGACTCGACTGTCGTACTCCTGCAGGCAGCCTCTCATGAAACTAGAATTTCTTTTTTTAAAGAGGACCTAGAAGAAGGAAAAATTCACAGAAATTGCTAATGTTCACCTCCTACCCTCACCTGAGCGTCCGGCCGGCTCTGTCATGCAGCCGTAGATAAAGGAACCAAGACTTATCACTTGACTCGATTTGCTTCCATGAGACGCCGATTGGCTCTAGAACTGGCTGAGGGAGGGGTGGGGGGGGGGGGGTCTCTTTGACCCCTCAAACCTTCCTCGGCACTCGGGTACAGCTCGTTTGGAAAATTCGTAACCTTCCGCGTCCTGGCTTACCCGGCCAGCTGCTCTGACAGCCATGGAATTTTGCTGAAGTTGGCCCCTAGACCAGAGCGGACTGATGCTGGACTGGACCGGAGTCAGCACAGGCAGATGTAGCCTCTGGGGCTAATTGCACCCCACCCCGACCCACCACCTACCCCCCTCCACCCCCTCCGCTTCCTTCGCTGATCCCAGCTGCTTTCCTGCCAACAAACCCCTCTGGTGACTCTGGTCCTGTAATCAAACAGCACATGCTGCTATCTGTCCGCCATCGGCCCCCCCGAGAGGCCACGCTGGTTCAGTTTCATGGACCGCACTCGGCCCATGGTCCTCAGCGCCACTGACATCACGTAAGAAGCTGCAGTGAAACAAATGACCTTGACTGCACCGCTCGATGACGACCGACTGATGCCGGCAGGCACTTTCGGATTTATTTATCCTGGCTGGGGTTTAACTTTTAGCAAAGAAAGATCCCAATGTCTCGGGCAGATTTTCCCCGAGTACCTGGGACACTCTTTCTGGAGAGAGATTTCAGATTCAGACGTCGGGTGGGTGAATGACAGGAAAAGAAAGAAAAAAAAATGGGGTGGAAAAAGTGTTGAAAGGAGATCTCGGAGGCATTAGGGAGCGTATTGGCGGGAAGGTTTGAGAAAATTCAAAAGAGCCTCGAAATGAGGGGTGATGACGCGTGGAGACAATGCCGGGCGGAGGGGAGGTGCTGCGCCAGTTCCAAAATCTCTATCTGCAAAATCCCCCTTTCGGTTTGAGCCTGAACATCCCACAAAAGGCTTTTTCCCGGACAGCCTATCTGCTACGTGGAAAGTAGATCCGCGGAGTGAGCGTTCAAATCTGTACGTCTTCTGAATGTAAGGACATAAATATCGGTCTGTCTCTCCTGCCAGGTGGGGAGGAGGGCCGAGGGGGGGGGTCGGGAGGTAATTTCATGAATGAAAGGACGGAATTGTTCCTCCCTTTCAACCACTCAGGAGTATTGGCCAAATCCTGGCTGGCCTTTAATTAGAGCTATTAACCCACAAAGGGGGGGAGGAGAGAGGGCCAGAGGGGCTGACGGGAGGAGGTCAGGGGTGAGGAAGGAAGGAAGGAAGATGAAGGAGAGGAGAGCAGAAGGGCAGAGCATCTGTGAGGTCTCTCGCTGAACCAAGATCTTTGACTCAGAGTTTGTCCTATCCACAGCGGTGGTAATGGTGAGTGCGTTAGCATCTACAGTAGTAGCACGAGTAGCACGAGTAGCACTAGTAGCACGAGCCGTTTCTCAAATCGCAGACTTGTGCTGACTTTTGCGGGCTCCCGTACTTTTGAAACGTCCTCATCCGCGGGTCCAAGTCCTTTTCCAGTTCACAAGTCCGCGAGCGGCAAGTCCGGACCTCAAACCCGGAAGTGTCCCTGCTCCGCCCACTTTTAGAAGTCCGATCGGATGCTTACTTGGGCGCACTTGAGGAAGCCGCGTATCCCAGAATGCATTAGGATCAACGCAAGACCACAAGATGTCTCTCCTCCATTGCGTTTTTTTTTTTTTTTAAAATTTTACTTGGATCTGGAACTCGCCAACTTCCACAACTCCACAAACTCCCACAACTTTTTTTCATCTTTTATTCGCCCGCTCGCTCAAAAAAGCCTCATTTAAAATATAAACCTCACATGTCCATAACCAATATATACATTAATATATAAAGTGATACATACATAAACAAATATATATTTACATATGAAATATTTAAACACGGAGTGAGGTGTGGTTGTTTTACATGATTCACTCTGTAGGTGGCGCTAATCGCTTATGCGCTTAGCACCAGCCGCCATTCACACAGAAGAAGAAGAAGAGGAACGCCGCTATTCCAAACACAAGGAGCGCACTCGGGAACTCGCCGACTTCTGGAGTTTGAACTTGTGGCGGACTTCCCAAGTCTGGACTTCCAAAGTCTGCGAGTCCGGACTTGCAGACTTCAAATTTGAGAAACGGCCACGTAGCACCAGTATGGCGGCATGGCTAGGTTGGTAGAGTGGCAGTCATGTAATTGGAAGGGTACTGGTTTCGATCCCCAGCTTCGGCTTCGACAGTGTCAAAGTGTCCTTGAGCAAGACACTGAACGCAAGTGTGAGAGTGTGAATGGGTGAATGGTGAAGCCGCGGCAGCGCACTTGAAGTAACCGCTTCAATAAAACCAACAATTTAATGAGTTATAGAAGTAATACTGATGGCAGAAGTAGTAAAAGTGTGCAGCACGCAGCAGTATTGATAATAGCGGCGCCAACGGAGAGTACTCTGCAGAGTAGATACTTTTGTTTGTTTTTTTAAACTGCGTTACATGAATTTAATGGTTTCATTCTTGGTCCAGCCAAATTTGGACTTCTAGTCTTCGCGTAATCCTACGAACACATAAACAGACTCGAAGGGCACGTGGCCCCACCTTAGGTCTACACATGAAATCCTGCTAACCGAAGGGCACTTGAGGGGTAAAATCCGGTGTAAGAAACGCTGTTGGGCCCCAAAATTTACAGCAACCTTTCTTGATCCGTGCGACACTCTTCCGCCAATTTTAGTGGTATTCGGCCCCCGTTTTTGTGTAGTCTTGCTAACGAATTACATAAACATGGGCGACAACATCGTCTAGGTGGAGGCGATAGCGCAGCGGCGCTTGCTGTTGCCCGCAACCACAGTGGCTCATTGATGTTTTCCTTTTGACTTACACCTTCCGTGTCCCTGGCGCCATGATGTCATTGACCGGTGCCGGCGTGGGTTTTTTTTTCGGCCGATCAAAGGTTTCACTTAAAAAACAGGAAACGGCGCCCGGGTCGGCTAACGAGGGGTTACAAGCGCTCACTGTCAGAGCCCCCCGGGGAGACTCGAGGGCCCGGAGGCCCAGCTCGCCGCCCCGTCGCCCATGCGTAAGCAGACCTGCGTTGTGCCGCGTGACGCGCCGACACACGTTCGAGCCGTCAAATGCCCTCCGGTGAAAGCCGACTTCGTCTAACCCATCGACTTCTGTCCTCCTCTCCCCACCTGCCCCACCCCAACCCCCCCTACCCCGACCCCGACTCTCTGCTCCCCACCCTGCCCTCTCTCGGCGCCCACCTCCAGATGCCCTCTCGCTGCAGGAATGCGCTGAACATCGTGGTCACCACCATCTTCGCCGCGGTGGTCCTCTTCACCATCCTGCTGGCCTACGTCACAGGTGAACCTCCCAAGTCGGAGCGATTTTGCTCTCCGTCACGCGGGCGAAGTGGTTGAGGATCAAAGCGGCTGAAATGTCCTGTGTCACTCTTCTTGCCCCCCGTGTCGTAAAGGCTACCAGTTCATCCACACTGAGCAGCACCACCTCTCCTTCGGCCTCTATGGTGCCTTCCTCTCCCTTCACCTCTTTCTCCAGAGCCTTTTCGCCTTTCTGGAGCACCGGCGGATGAAGAGCCCCACCCGGCCCCAGCATCTCCGCCGCTCCGCCGCCCTCTGCATCGCCGCCTACCAGGAGGACCCGGACTACCTGAGGAAGTGTCTGCGCAGCATCCGCAGAATCTCGTTCCCCGGCCTGAAAGTGGTGCTGGTGGTTGACGGGAACCGCCCCGAGGACCGCTACATGATGGACATTTTCCACGAGGTGATGGGCGGGGCCGACCAGGCCGGCAGCATGGTGTGGAAGGGGAACTACCACAGCGACGGGAGCGGAGGCGGAGGTGTCCGGGGCGGAGGCAGGAGTGCGGTTCACATGGAGGAGGCGGCACGAGTGACTCGGCTGGTCAGAGGCTGCCGTTACTCCTGTATCATGCAGGAGTGGGGGGGGAAGAGGGAGGTGATGTACACCGCCTTCAAAGCGCTGGGGGACAGTGTGGATTACGTGCAGGTAAGAGCCGCGTATGCACCTTTATATCAAAGACGAGGGTCCAGAGGTGGTGTACACTCGTAAAAATAGCTTTTCTGTTTTATAAAGACTGATGTTTGGCCGTGTTTGCAGTGTGAGGTGATGCCGGTATCTGCCAACAGATGTCTCTTTTATGGTGGTCTACAGGAGGTACACCAATCAGCCATGCTATTATTACCACCTGTGTAATGTGGCGCAGGTCCAAAACATCTCTGAAGGTATCCTGTGGCACCTGGCACCACCTTGTTAGCATCGAATCTTTTATGTCCCGTCAGTAAGCCCCCATGGGAGTCTGACCTGTTTGTCCAGCAGATCCCAGAGACGCTTGATTGGACTGAGGTCTGCGGAAGAGACCGAGTCAACACCTGGAACTGGTTGTTGTGTTCCGCAAACATTCCTGAAGCGTTGTTGCTTTGTGACAGGGAGCATTATCCTGCTGGAAGAGGCCACTGCCATCAGGGAATACCGTTTCCATGGAAGCGGGGACATGGTCTGCTACAATGCTTAGGTAGCTGCTACATGTCAGAGGAACATCCACATGGATGGCAGGACCCAAGGTTCCCCAGCAGAACATTGCCCAAAGCATCACACTGCCTCCGCCGGGCTCACCTTCTTCCCATAGTGCATCCTGGTGCCATGAGTTCCCCAGGTACGCGACGCACGCGCACCCGGGGCCTCCTCTTGAAGTAAAATAAAACGTGATTCATCAGACCAGGCCACCTTCTTACACTGCTCCTTGGGCCGGTTCTGATGGTCACTTGACCACAGCAGGTGCTACTTGAGGTAGACGGTATGAGCACCCTCACTGGTCTGCAGATGATGCAGGCCCATATGCAGCATGGACAGCCTGCATCAGACAAAACCAGCTAGTCTTTATTCCCCACCTATACCCTCCTGCGTACTCATGACCCTGTTGGAGGCTCACAGGTTTTTTTTCCCCCCCTTGACTTCTTTTGTTAGGTAGACCAGAAGCAACCAAGAAGACCTGCAGTTTGCCCTTCAGTGGTTATGATGTCATGGCTGATTGGTGTATGCTATTCCGTGTCGCGGGTGTCGCAGTTACTTTGAGCGACCACTAGAACAACAGAGACGAGTTAAAGCTCTCATGATGCATCCATACTAAATGTTTCCCTTTTTTTGGACCCAGTATCCATCCATCCGGACTGCAACATCGCCCGTTGGCCTCCATTTGACTGTGTAATAATTATTAAAGGGCTTTCACTTGAGGGTAAACATAGGTTGTCTTGGGGGGACCAATGACTGGTCCTGTCCTCACGGGGGCGATCAGGGTCATTTTCAAGCTGGTCCTCATCCACCAGTGTCTCCGGGTTGAAATGATTAATAGCAAAAAACTATTTCAATCTGTTCCAATACTAAGATTCCCGTAATTTGAGTCAGCTAACCGCATCACCGACAGTCTCATGATTTTTTTTTTTTTTACTAACAGTCTGACAATGTCGAGAACGATTCCTGCAGAGACATTTGATTTGTTGTTTTCTAGTTGGCAACGTTAGCAACAGATGCCCATTAGCAACAGGCAGGCACAACACTAGCGCATGTCCCCGCCTGTGAAAGCCTCGGGTCGCGCGGCCACAATCCAGAAACGCGCAAACATGAAATACGGTTTAGATAACGCCGCGCTACCCTCTCCGAGGTCCGACCCCCCGCCCCGCAGTGCTCCGCTCGCTCTTCACCGGGCAGCTTTCACGGTGACGCGTCTCACAACGAGTCACGTCGACCCCGGCGGGACGTCTTGCCAGGGAGTTATGAAAAAAGAGTCTCGGTGGACAGACTCAGTACAAAAACCTTTGCCACTATTAATCATTTCAGTCAAAACACATGGGAAAGTGGGTCCCAGGTTGAAAAACACCGGGACTATCCGAAATAAAGTTTTGCTATAAATATGCTCTCATATTCAATTAAAAAACAAAAAAAGGGCTAATATTTGCTGTATAAGTCTCCAAATCCTGAGAGCAGGGTTACAAACGAAATTGGTATGAAGAAAAATGACACGTTTGCTTTCAACAGTTTTCCCATCACAGGGTTTGATTGATCAAAAAGGAAAAAAAAACTCAATGAGGGTAGAACAGATTCTATTTTTTTCCCCCCAACACTGGTTTATTTTTTTCCTTATATTCTGTTTGTTGCACTTTCATCTTCCAGATTATTTTAGCTGCGGGACTCAACCAGGAAAAAAAAAAAATTTCCAAAAAGAATCAATAGAACAGTGAGCGCAGCGTGTGTCTGAGCGCGTGCGGCGGCCGGGCACGATCGCGTTTTTTTTCGCAGTCATCCATATTCATCGCCACGCTCAGCGCGCCATCTAAACACGGGCCGGCGCTCTGATGCGATATCGGCGCTGCCCGCGTGCTCGCGCATGCAGACGTGCACTTCCATCCGAATGAAAGGGTATTTCTTAGCAGGAAGTTGGGACTTTTTTTTTTTTTTTTTTTGAATACTGAGATCGGCCAGCGTCAAGCGTTTGCGTTCCCAACCCGGCGACCACCTCGCACCCGTCAAAGCCAGCTGTTGCTGGCCCTTCTGCGCCCTTGCCGTGGGTTGAGGTCGCGACCCCGGCGCAGCTGCAAGTCAGGCAGCTGGGTTCTCCGTCAGCAGCCTCTCATTTCACCCGTGGACCTTCGGCATGAACGCCGCGCGACCGCCCCGCGACCGCCCCCATGACCGCCTCCGCGACCGCCCCCGTGACCGCTGTGTTCGCCCTTTCCCCTCAGGTGTGCGACTCGGACACGGTTCTGGACCCGGCGTGCACGATAGAAATGCTGAAGATCCTCGAGGAGGACCCGATGGTGGGAGGAGTCGGCGGAGATGTGCAGGTAAAGAAATTAAAAAAAAAACCAGAAGTCTAAAGACTCATATATGCTCAATGTTAAATAGGCATGTGGGCGGAGCTTTCAGTCCGTACATCACGTGGGCAGTTCGGTATGTTCTCAGAGAGCTGGCGGATGCGTACCCAACGCAGTACCACCGGAAATCGTGGGGGGGGCGGCGGCGGCGGCGGTGTTTGCGCAGTGCAACTTAGCGTGCAACCAACAAAGACGACGACAGACATGGTGGAACTTTCTGAAGAGAGGCTGTGGGAACGTGTGCGGAATTATCGGAATTATAAAAAAAATGTCACCTCGCCAGGGACAGAGAACAGTCGGGAGGAGCTCGGACGTGAGTCCGAAGGCGGCAGGGTGTAGGTGCGGGTCCGCCGTGTTGAACTCCGCACTGCCCTCTAGTGGATTCATTGCTCAACAACCATGCCAACGTGAAGCACTCGCGGGGGAGGGGGGGATTTGGGTGGTTCGGGCTGGTTTGGGTCATTCAAGTTCAATTATCAATTAACAGCGGATCGGGTGCAGGTTAGGGTAGCTGTTATTATTTTCAAAAATAAATAAATACAAGAAGCGGTAAAATTCAGTGTTTATTTTGTCAGCCTGTGTTACAGCTATTATAGGCCCACCCGTTGCTGAAAATATGTATACAAGTATAAATATTACTCCTTGATGACAAGATCGGCCAGGACCTACTTATAATTCATGTTCCGTGTTCTTCTAAACATCTGAATGTTTAAATTCATGCAGTGAAAGTGTTGTGAGTACACGTAGGCCTGCCCGAATAAACAGTTCCATCTATAAACGTGATGATGTAATTAATTTGGGTGGATTGATGTATATTCGCGGATTCGGCCCGTCACTGATGGACGTCGATGTTTGAACGCGTAACGTTAGCATAAACGGGCCTCAAGGCTAAACCGTCTGCCGTGAAAGCGACCCGCAAACCGGATCAAATGTGCACGTGAGGATGAAGGACCCGGTTTCCTCCCGTCTCGCCCTCTTCAATCTTGTCCCTCTCCGCTTTCCTGCCCTTTCAGATCCTCAACAAGTACGACTCCTGGATCTCCTTCCTCAGCAGCGTGCGCTACTGGATGGCCTTCAACATCGAGCGGGCCTGCCAGTCCTACTTTGGCTGCGTGCAGTGCATTAGCGGCCCTCTGGGGATGTACAGGAACTCCTTGCTCCAGCGCTTCCTGGAACCCTGGTACCACCAGACCTTCCTGGGCTCCAAGTGCAGCTTTGGCGACGACCGCCACCTCACCAACCGGGTGCTCAGCTTCGGCTACAAGACGAAATTCACGGCGCGGTCCCAGTGCCAGACCGAGACGCCGACCCAGTACCTGCGCTGGCTAAACCAGCAGACTCGGTGGAGCAAGTCCTACTTCCGCGAGTGGCTCTACAACGCCCTGTGGTTCCACAAGCACAGCCTCTGGATGACCTACGAGTCGGTGGTCACCGGCTTCTTCCCCTTCTTCCTGGTGGCCACCGTCATCCACCTCTTCTACCGCGGGAGGCTGTGGAACATCCTGCTCTTCTTGTTGACCGTCCAGCTGGTGGGGATGGTGAAGGCCACCTACGCCTGCTTCCTGCGCGGCAGCCTGGTCATGATCTTCATGTCGCTCTACTCCCTGCTCTACATGTCCAGCTTGCTCCCGGCCAAAATATTCGCCCTGCTCACCATCAACAAAGCCGGCTGGGGCACCTCGGGCCGCAGGAGGATCGTGGTCAACCTGATCGGCGCCGTGCCCGTCACGGTGTGGACCGCGGTGCTGCTGGGGGGCGTGGCCTACACGATCTACTGCGAAACGCAGGAGCCGTTCAGCGAAACGGAGAAGGCCCTGCTGATAGCGGGGACGATCCTCTACGCCTGCTACTGGCTCATCCTGCTGGTGCTCTACCTGGCAATCGTGGCCAAGCGGTGCAACAAAAGGGAGGAGCAGTACCACCTGCCGTACGCCGAGGCGTAGACCCGCCACCAGACGGACTGGGAGGGCCAATCACGCCGAGGCCGACTGCAGCGCCACCCCGACGAGGTCTCCAGTAAACCCCTGTGAACTGCCTGGAGCGACCAGCCGATGCGGAGCCGCATCTTTCTGTCACTGGTGCTAAAACGCGAGCGGACCCGGGGTCTCGGCAGCGGGGGGATCCGACCCCCGGGTACGCGGGAAGACTTTTGAGATGACCGGATGACCGGGCAGCTCCCCGACGACGTGGCGCTCAATGGTGCTTCGTTGAAAAAACAAAAAACAAAACACAAAAAAAAAAAAAAAACCCAAAACAAAACCAAACCGACCTGACTGAGGTCATGAAGTGTTCATACGCCCAGAAGAACATGAGGCTAACAGGTCAGCTGGAAAACTGTGACAAAAAAACCCAAAAAAAACGGTGCCGAACAGTTCTACTGAGGAACTCGATAATATACGAGATAATATAAAGATAGGATTTACTGGTCGGTGGTGTTTTCGTTTCGATGTAGTTAGGATGGGACCAAGCGCGAAACCAGAGGAACTTTGCCGTCGGCCTGGAAGCCGATGCTTCCGCGGGAGGAGTCCCAACTCCCTTTGTGCAAGAGTAGAGTGGGAGAGTGAGGGGAGGGGAGAAATGGTGACGATAGGGAAATAATAAAAAAGAAAGGTGACTTCTTGGTGAGATTAGACGCCGTTTGCGCGCGAATTCCTTAGCGAGGTAGCAAGCTAACGTCCGTACAATTGGTACATTCACCATTCGGGATCAGTGAAATCGGGTTGGTGGGGTGGAGGGGAAGGAAAAAAACAGTCCAGTACAATTCATGCAGTTTTCGCTTTTTCCAAGTCTGTCAATAAACAATACTCACATTCCATACGTATGTCAAAAAAATAATTATTGGTTATTGCTACTGTTTTAGCAAATGAACGCATTATTTACGACGTTGAAAACCTAAAAAAAAAAAAAAAAAGGGCAAAAAAAACCAATCAAAACCCCACCAAGGTAACGGGGTGGATTACAATGGAATCCCAGCGTCTCGCAATCGGTGTAAATCAGCCCCGACGATCGGCGACAGCTGATCTTCGCTAGCCAAACTACATCGTATGTGGCTGTAACTGGGTGAGACGGTTAGCCCAAGGCGGGTATGTTTTATAATTTTTTTTTTTTTTTTTTGCTGAAGCGACAATCTGGCCCTCTTGGCACACGAAAACAAGCTTCCGCGTTTTTCGGCGCCGTCAAGCGGCGCGTCGGCCCGGCTCTCGGTGCCTAGCGGGCAATTCGGCTTTCACGCCAAATGTGGAAAACGTTTTAATTTGTGAAAATGTTCGTTCGTTTACAGAAAAAAAGTGAAGAGAGCCCCCCCCACCCCCCCTTTTTTTGGTGTTTTCCATTTTTGGCAAATGATGTCGCGACGGTCACCCGGGCAGCGCACGTGGGTTTTGTGTTCCCGCCGTCTGCTGATGGATTTCCATCTCTGGGGACACTGGAAATTTCCCATGTCATTAAAATGCTTTCTACTTCTGACACAATCCTGCCATTCATGCGTCCCGGGTCCACGGGTCCGGTTACGGCGTCGGGCTTCCTCCCTCCTCTGCTCTTTCCGAACATTCGGGGGTTTTACTCACTTGCGTGGCTGTGTTTTCGATTAAAGGGGGTGGGGGGGCTTGATGAATATATCAGCTGGTTGGCCTCCAAAGTGGGACCCCAATTGGGCACAAACGATGGTGGTGGTCAGGGAAAGATGGCAGGAAAAGCCCCAAGAACACGGAACCTGCGATCATGTCGGTGAAATGGTTTATCATTGCCCCCTTTTCTTTTGGGGTGGGGGTGGTGAGTGGGGGGGGGGGGGGGGTTTTGCCCCCCCCAAAA
>CAAKHG010046782.1:0-13914 GCA_901007715.1 Dactylopterus volitans
TGCATGAGTGTTTTTGTTGTGTGTGTGTGTGTGTGTGTGTGTGTGTGTGTGTGAGACGGCAGACAAGCTTACTGGGATCAGACTTGGAGAAAGTGTCTCTGTCCAGTAGGTTTCTGAAAAACAAGGGAAAAAAAGGGAGACATAAAAATTAATTGCTTGCTTCCCCCGCCTCAACAAAGAAAGTAAAACTAGAAAGTTATTACATCATTAAACCTCACCTAATTAGCTCCCTCAAAGACCCTCGCAAGTTGTTTACCCATAATTCTCCTCTGACTTGATTAACAAAAGCAACTCGTTGAGGCTTTGAGGCAGCAACATTAAACAGACTATAATAACAGGCTTTAAGTCGATCCCATTTATATTTCAAACATTGAGCGCAACAGCAGGACAGGACCTATTTTTCTCTCTCCGGGCGCCGGCAACGACAGCAGAGGCCGCCATCAAATTTACATGACACTCCAATCTTCGCTCTTTGCGCGGGGACGTATAAATGTACCAAAGTGTCCCATCACAGAGCAGATGCTCGGCGCCGCCGAGGTGCGCCGCCGAGGTGCGCCGCCGAGGCGCGCCGGCGAGGTGCGCCACGGTTAAACGGCTCGGAGCGGATTAAAAATGCACTCCGAGATGGCAAGCCACGGCCGCCTGAGACTCCGGGAAGAGAGAGACGGAGGTGCGGCCGGGTCTCAGGAAAGGGGAGACCCGACACGTTACGTCAGCAGCGGAGGCGCTCTGTTGCTTTTTTGCTTCAGTGCTGTTTGTCATGGGTCTCGGGAGGAGGTAAGCTGGAGGACGCGGACGGGGAGTCCGACAGCACCCGAGGGGCCCCGAGCGAACCCTTCGCTCACTCCGCTCGTACTGCTGCCAGATACATTAAAATCCCATAAAGCTTTTATAGCATCAACCCAGAAAGACTAAATAGTATGAGTGCACGGGCCATCAAGCGAGAGGTCCAGAAGGACGTATTACACCGAGTTCTGCGGTTGTAAAACCAATGCAAGTATTCTGCTCCCCTTGAAAGGAATTTAAATAAACCACTGATTGCATTTAGACTGAAAGCCCAGTTCGTATTATACGAGGGGAGAAAAAAACAACAACAAAAAAACAAAAAATCACAAACTGAAGCCACAATCTGCCGACAGATTTACATCACAATTGGGAGACGAAGAACGGGCAGAGCAGGAAACAACGGCTGGGCTGAGCAGCAGCCACCTGCACGTCTGTACGCCGACATCACAGCGTCAAACCTGCCATCACTCGCGTCCACTAAAAATCAATGGCGTTGCAAGTGGAGACGATATCCTAGATTACTTTCCGAAAGGAGTGAGGAAGAGGAGGAGCAGCAGCAGCAGCAGCAGCAGCAGCAGCAGCAGCCGGGTGCTACGTAGCCCCTCCCCGCGATTGCCCGCGAGTGTGATTTTGATACATTTTGCGCAGGGAATCACTTAAAGTCGTGATAATGAGAGCATCATGACTTTGTCCACATTGTGCTCAGCTAAAAGGGACAGATAGAGAGAGAGAGAGATGAAGAGGGAGGGAGGGAGGGAGGGATGAGAGGCTCCTGCTATCATGCTAGCTGCGGGGAGAGCACTCTGTCGCTCGTCCCGTCCTGCATGACAAGCAGCGAGTGTCTTCAAGCCGTTGATGGCTAGTGATGTATCTAGATCAGGCACTCGTGTTGTGCTGATCCCAGTGTGGCCCAGATGGTAAAACACCACGCTCTGCTGCCTCGCTGTCAGGGCACGCCCACCGGCCCTTCTCCAGCTTTGAGACCTTAAATAAATGATAATAAGCGATGGAATCGGGCCTGGCCATATCGGGGCGGCGTTCTGCGATGGTGTAAAGTCTGGGAGATTGTGTAGGAGTGAGAAGTGGGCGACTTCGCCTGCCAAATGGGATAAATGTCCGATAAGAAGCAATACTGTACGCTGGCGGCTCCCAGAGGAGCATGAGCGGACGCAGCCAAGGAAAGGAAATGAAGAAGAAGCCTAGAAGTAAAAGGCAGCACGCAACTATGCGTGTGTGTTTGGCTGTGGGTGTGTGTGTGTGTGTGTGTGCGCGCGCGCAGGCAGGAGTGCACACACTTGTATGGATATGGCAACCTCCGTCTGATTCATGTGCACCCGGGGGCTTCCACCTGGCCTCGCAAGAGATGGCGGCTGTTTAAAAAGCCCTTACCGGCGTGGGCGGCCGGGGGAAACGCCTGGGCGGTCCAGGCAGAGTGCCTCGCCGTTCATCAAACATTTAGGAGCGCAGTCCCTCCTCGACACCGGAATCACATTTGAAATCCCATCAGTTACATCACAGCCACCTAAACATGGCAGCCCGAGCTTTAAATCGCGAAAACACAGACCGGACCAAGAGGGGGCGGAGGGCGTGCGACTTTGTACCTCCAAAAGCAATTAAGATTAAATTTGCCGAGATGCGCTTTTTAAAAAACATTAAAAAAAAAAAATGTTGAATATACTTGCCTACAGCGGCTTTAAAAACATGCGTAAATGGAGGATCAAATGGGATCTCATCACAACAGAGGCGCGAGTACCGTCTTGGGAAAACTTATTATTCTCGGGGTACATCCCATTCATATCTTGCATATTCGGTTTCATTCCCATTATTATTTTTGCCATGATGATTCTTAATGGTTCCCTTGTCGTTTTGCCCAAATGTTTGTCATAGTTCTACATTGCATCTACAATGTTCCATTTAATCACTCAGCCAAACAAATGCTAGGAGTCGGAAGACAAAAACACGATAGTACACATTGTGAGTACCAGGTGTAATCAGTTGTATCAAGTAAAGCACGGGTGCACAGAGGGCAAAATGAATTGTGAGTGTGTGTGTGTGTCGGCATGTAAAGAACACACACGGCAAAGAACGCAAAAAATGTTTAACACAGTCCACAGAAATCAAAATGCCCCTCCACCTTGCAATTGTCTCCCAATAACATAAGACTGAGTTTTATGGTACAGCAGGAACTTTAACACTCCCCTAAACCTTCTGCAGCCGTTCGTGTTCCGTTAGGGGTGATTTAACAGCCGCGGTCAAGCAGTGACTTTCAGGAATATTGTCACTGCTGCTCTAGCCGTCATTATTGTTATTACAATACTTTCTCAACATCCTGGACTATATATCAGCGGGCTGGTTTATAAAACATCAGCTAATGGTGAAAAATGTTGCTCCGCATGACCCAAAGTTCAAGATGCCGTCATCAAATGTTTTGTTTAGTCCACAAGCCAAAGCTGCCAAGTTCCTTGGCATATCGGAGCAACAAAAACAGAACATTTTTCACATTAAAGAAGCCGGAGTGAAAAAAAAATACACCATTATTTATCAAAATAGTTGCAGATTAACCAGCTGTTAAAATCCTGTCACCTGCCTCATGTCAAAAAGCAGCTAACATCGAACAGCATAGTTTTTCACATGAAGACGCATCCATGGCGCATAGTTTTTAGTGTCACCGGTGGAATATCCAAATCGCACGTGCTTTCTTTCGTGCCGTTTCCTGCGCGACGAGTCAGCCTTGACACCCGATCGATTAATTTGTTGCAGCTCTAATGAGACTGATGTGAGTGCGTGCGTTTTACAGCCTGTGGGAACCTGCTGGGATTGGAGGTATTAACCCTGAGTGGAGCGCAAAGAGCAGGAAAAAAAACCTCCAAAGTCAAATCAATTAAAGGCGGCCGACCCCGCCACGTCACCTTGCGAGCGTCCACAAGCTTGACATTTAGTCCTCCAGCCAATGCGCGGGGCTCGGCACAATAGCAGTTGTCTGCGGCGCTACCAGCTAGCTAATGAAGAGGTTCCCTTAAGGCGCGGTGATGAACGGCAAAAGCTCATCCCGCCGGGGGGTTAACAACACGTCAATGGGGTCAACTGCGCCTGAAGAAAGCTGAGCAGCTCCGATCAATCCACCCTTTGAAGCACCTGAGACATCCTCTCAGCTGCCAATGATTTTCCCTCCGATTCTTTGTGCGCGTGCGCGCGCGTCTGCGAGAGCGCCGGGGAAAGTGATGAGCATCCGATAATGAACCAAAGGAATCCTTCTTCACAGGAAGAGAGTCACAACATCAGCAGTCAGCGTAAAAGGATGGGAGGATTGAGGTGTGACGGCTGGGGCACGCTGGAGCAAGCGCGGCGGGAAGTGTCGCTTACAAGCCGCCTCCAACCAAACCTGCCAAGCGCAGAGCGGCGGAGACACAAATCGGTTCACTCATCTCCGACCGCCGTGCAGATCTCGGGCTTCTTCATTGCGACGAGGGGTGTAACGGTTCACCATACCTGCGGCCCGCTTCAACTTTCGGTTTTTAAGTTGCTGTTCGGTTCAAACTTCGGTTCGGACATTTAGCAGTCGCTTAAATCCTTGGTTTTCGCTCTGATTTCGGACCAAGTTTCATTTTGAAGGCCACGTGAAGATCTGGCTGCTGTCGTGGGGGCGTTGCTGCTGAGCGAGGTCTCTGTCGGCGTGATATCTCTTAATACGCGCTAGCATGTTTGAGGCGTGACCCCTCGGCACCACACACAGTTTCGCTGAACACAAACGACAAATAACTTGCGTCTTGATAACAACGCGACCGCCAGCCTCTGTGGTCTCAACTGGAAATCCAAAATGCCTCCAAACGGACGTCCGAAGAGCCGCTGGAGGGTTCTGCTGGTTCAGGTTTGTCCGCCATCAACACGTGTGAGAGGTTATGCTGCATTCAAGTGCTCCTCGCAATTTTGACATGCGCGACCAAACCGCGGTTCAAGATGAGAAAACGAGTCACTAAACCGAACTCCTCTGAACCGCGGTTTAGCGGTTTACACCCCTAATTGTGACTACCAACAATTAGTTCTCATCTGCATCATTGTGATATTTTCTTCCTCTTCTTGGGCTCCGCTCACCAGACAACTTATATTTTCCCTTTCTGCTCCCAACTGTCTCAACCTTGCAAGATGTCCTGCGGTGACCACAACCCAAACACGGTCCTTTCTAACATCGTTAAGAACTGCAGTGACTCCAAGTGTGTGTCCGGCAAACAGGTCGTTCCACATTGTGATCCTGAGAGCACTGCGAGGCGGAGAAGGTCCAGAAAAAACAATGGAAACCGTCTCTGGATGAAGACAGGGCTATCTGTTTTTATGCTAATCCAGCTAAACAAGGATGTGGCAAGCCAGGGGACTTCATCAGACTGATGCCAAAGTAAGAGTAAATCCACCATTGTTGCAGACCTCAGACGTTAAAATGACATCAAATTATTGCTCCGCCGCTGAGCCCCCTGCCAGCGCGGGACAGCTGAATTCATTCGTTCGGCCGGCAGCAAATCGTCTCCTGTCCATCACGCGCCGCTCTCAGCGTGGCGGAACGGGCCCACGCCGGAGCCACACAGACGTCGCCCCAATAATTCATTTCTGCACACAGGATGTCTGTGTTTTGCTTTCAATTTGATGATATATTTGAATTCAGGATGTTCCCGGGTGGGCACGCGCTAGCCGTTGGCAAAAGCCGCATAACGGCGTGCCATCCGTAGATCATACAAGGCGAGCTACGACAGCAGAGGCCAATTAGTATTTTCTCACGAATAAAATGTAAAATCACCCAACTTCCCAACTAAAGCCAGTTCACCTGTGAGCAGCATAATCAGAATGTGGTGTTCCTGTCGTGACGCGTTCAAGTTAAACGCCTCGATTCCATATAAACCTGTCAATTAGGCCCAAAGCTCCTGGATCAGCATCATCAAAAAAAAATCTGCTGCTGTGAAAAAATCTCACTCAGTTTTCACTGCCGTCGCCCGAGGGACTGTTGCACTAGACAGGTTTGAGAGGCAGAAACTATATCACAGATGCTTTTTTTTTAATCTATTTGTCTGTTTTGCAAGTGCGCAATCGCACACTTTAAAATAACTGATCTAAATGCATGTGAAGAGGTTGAAGAGTCCCGCCAACCCCCCAAAAAAAGAGCCTCAAGAACAGCATGAAAAGAGAAGGACGGTTGGGAGACAGGAGCTGCTGATTCGTAACTTTGATCAACTGTCTTCTCAGAATTTCAAAAAGGCGGTTTTTTTGATAGCCTGACTTGATCCTGACTTGACGTGCGTGGAGGGAGAGACAGCGACGAGGCCGACGGGCGACGCTGTTGAGGCAGGCGCTCACACCCAGTGGTGCTATCGAGCGCCCATACATCAACAGCGCCTGATAAGTGTGTGTCTGCTGGCCGTAAACATAATGTCGTGTGTTTTGTTTTTGTTTTTTGTTTTTTCATTTTAGTGATAATCTTTCTTTTGTGAGTCTGGAGCAGAAGCATCCAGCAGAGGCCAGGCAGAGGCCGGGCAGCGGCGGCGGCGGCGGGCACGGCCGGCGCCACCAGCAATGTCACCAAGTGATGCCAGGCTCCAGATCGGTCTCCAGCAGCAAACACGGACGAGTTCAGGGTTAAGCCCACACCTCCAGGGAGCAAGACTGCCCCGGCGAGGGGTCCATCAGCTGCCCCCCCGCCCCCCGTCCCCACGGACCAGGCCAAACAGCCCAGACACAAGCCAGACCGAGAGGAAAGGAAAGGCCTCATGCGCTTCCCCTCTCTGATGGAGGAGGAGCCACTTGGCGCAGATGAATATACTTCGTTTAATAATGTGATACAAATATTAAAACATGCTGCCACATGTCGCCTGTGATTATTATCTAATGGCGACGTGATTTTTTTCTTTCCCTCGAGGCAGCGGCGTCTCTCATTTTAACGACAATATGTTCATGTTTAATAATGGATGCGTCTTGAGGTAAAAATACACAGCAACAACAGCAGCAAACCTTCCTTGCGTTTTTGGCATAAGTTGCTACGTACCAACAACAAGACATCGTCTCAGAAAACAGCCGATCAAACATCGCGTCGCCAATGTTTTGAAATGGAGGCGACTTGGGGGAGGAACCTCGATGCTCTACACAATTTGAAAAGGGGGCAAAACTTCGATTAGAAAACAATCGTAAGAAATGATAAGACGGCCTCAAGTTTAAAAACCCTTTTCAAATGTAATATTTATGTGAGAGAGACCCTTTATGAATGTTGACACGCCATTACTAAAGACTGACGAGGTTCAAGACTCCATGTCTGTGAAGAAGTAGAGAGGAAGATGGGATGCGTTCACGGATGCTGTCGGGACGTCGCCCTGACATCCTGAAACCTGGTCACACACACACACGGCGGCCACACGCACGCACACACACAACTTTGTGTCAAATGTTGGACTGAAGTTAAAAGACACAGTTTTTTTTGCTGAAGACTGTGTTCACTGTGTGCTTGGACTCTTGAGAGAGCCTCTGCTAGAAACAGTCCAACGCTTACAATTCAAGAAAATCAAAAACAAGACCCTAACAAAGACACGTAACTGACTAAAAGATAATAATCAAAACGGGAGGGGAGTGGGAGGGTAATGTCAAAACCGCCATCCATAAGGAGATGCAGTGATTTGGGTATCCAGGCTGCCTTTGGAGAAAACAAACTGTATTGTTAAAGCTGCGATGTGAATCTTTCAACGCGGTCCAGGCCGACCATCTGTCAGCGTATTTGCAAGGATTCTGTGCGCATGAATATATTTACCTCCAGAAAGGAGGTTATGTTTCCACCCAAGCCTGCCGGCCTGTTTGTCAGCAGGATCCCTCAAAAACGAGATGGATGAATTTCTCGGCACCTGGCGGAGGGGCGGGGCATGGGTCAGGGGAGAACTCAATCTTTTTTTCTTTTTCTTTTTTTTTTAGCAAAAATGCATTTCACACAGAAAAAAGTTTTTTGTTGTTTTTTTTGTTACATCATCCTTCAAGCTCTGCACTATACAAACTGCCCTTCCATAATGTATTGAAAAATGATAGGGAACTAGCACTGGTTATCCACTAAAACCTATTATAAATCACAACTTTAGAGGTGCTCCGATGTCTTTTTTTCTTTTTTTTTTTTTTATTAAACGCCAAAAGTCCCGAATTGTAATAAGCCTAAAGCACGGCAGGCCACATTGAAATGGCGCGCCGAGCTCAGACAGGAGACAAACGCCGCACGCTAATCGACGGCAGGTCCCGAAATCCGTCCGCGGCAATCGCGGAGACGGCGGAGCGTGGCTATGCAAAGGATGGAAGCAGAGGAGCAGAGGGGGGCAGGAGGTGAGGTGGGCGGTCGCGTGACGGGAGCCCAGTCGGCTCTCCGAGGGAACCAGGTGAGGCTCCGGTGGCTGGCTGGCGCCGTAATTAGACCAAACGGCTCCTCGGAAAACTCATTAATGCGGCCAATCCGCATGACCCCCGGCGAACCGCGCGCCGCCCGGAGCCGCCGCCCGGGACCGGCTCGATCCGTTGGTTTCCCTGCTCTCCGCTCTTTTTCCGCCTAAATGATGGGAGATTTGTAATAGCTAATACACTTTAAAAGCTGCGTGGGCGAGGCAACGCTGACAGGATGAAGTGGGGGTCAAGCAGGGGTGCCAGCTGTAATTTGGTCTCATTACGGCCGGGGTTTGAACTTGAAGTCGCACTTCTTAAGTTTAGTTATTAACCAGCAAAAGTGTATGACGGGTACGAGATACACAGATCAGACAGAAAAAATGAATATAGTTTACATGCAAGACACAACAGATACGGAAAATTTAGGATATGACAAGCAACATTTTCAATGATCAACCATGGAACGACAGTGGTCACTTGACTTTGACCGTAACTTTAAAATCCTTGAGTTGTAAATATGAGATGAATAAATTCTCCCAAAACTTGTGTTCCTACACAACTATACTGAATCCCAATTCCAAGTAAAAAGTTATTTTTGGTTTCTTGTTGTTTATTTTTCCTTCTTCCTCAACAACATTCGGCAGGCTGAAGTTACTTCATCTTTACCACCTTCATGTGAGTCACTCCTGCTATTTGCCCTTTTGTTCAAGTTATATTTTGGTAAAATAAATAGGTCCTACATTTTTGATCAACATATCATTTGATATGATTGATGATGTTTTTTAGAAGTGTGTCATAAAGAGGCTCGCTAGTGTGTAGGATGAGTGCAGTGACGCCGTCTTGTTAACTTGTGGGAAGGTCTCCGCTGCCGCCATGAGGGAGTTTCATTTTTGTTTTCTGTTTAACAGTTACGCAAGTTCAACTTTATCTGCCGTGCTCACGAGGGTTGTTGTTGGGTCCGTTCTTTATTTTTGGAATCAAGATTCCCACGAGGAAATTCACTTTTCCTTTGGGGAAAATGTCTTTCAATGCGCATGCGTGAAATTGTGACTATAACTTCACTTGGGTCCGGTTAGTCTCTCCTCAACTTCAACGCCTGTGTCTTGTATTTTAACTCATCTCCTTTTGCCACCGCGTCATTCTAACGGAAGAGAAACACTCTTTGACGCGAGGCCGAGACGGAGGGAAGGAACATCGTTTTCAGGTGTGGCCGAGTTTTGGTTGTGTTGTTGCGACGCGCGGCCCACATCGCCTGGAGATGTCCAGCTAGCTAGCTAAAGCTCTGTTGCGACGCACCGACTTGGATTACATTCAGAAACTAGCCGATCAAAAAAAACAAACATCTCATCAGACATTTGTCAAACGACTAAAGTTACTTCTGCGTCGTGTGGGGAACGATTAGAGACGGACGAGTTATTTTGGAGCTCTTATTCGGAAATCAACGTGGCTGTACGATGCCGCTTTAAATATGAACCACAAAACTGCAGACACAACCAGGACCTGTGGCAATTTCCGACGTTCGGTTCCACAATGGCAAACCGTGATCAGCTGTGCGAAATCGCCAGCTCGAGTCAAGAGTTATTCCCCGTTCTTTATATCTAATGGAAGACTTCCCCCGTGCGAGTTCCATGCGTAGCGTGGAAATACATTAAACATCTGCTCCCCCCCCCCCCGCAGCGGACGGAAGAACAATGAGATGTCTGGATTTAATTATGGTGCAGTCGAGCACAATAACACTTTGCAGGGGCCACGAAGGCATGTGAGGTGAAGCCGGATGTTCCAGTTTACACAGCAGCGATAGTAGTTTTGTTGGTTAAGACGCAAGGCTGGCTGGGAATATGACTCATGCTCTTACTCTTTTGTTTCCTGCAGGATTTTTTTTTTTTTTTTTTTTTTGTAAGTTCCAGTTTAAAGTGTGGAGAAATGATGAAGACTCTTGAGGGAGTGGATCCCTTCTGACTGACCAGTCAGCGCCATGGCAACGCATCTTGCGCCTCAGTCAGATCCGCCTCCCCTACAGCTCTCCCCCTCACGCCCATATATGGTCATCCCCCATTGCAAAAATATAACGCCGCAACGCAAAACTACGGGTGTCAAAATGAAAGTCGACAAACTCGACATGTTCTCTCCGTGCCGGCGGCGGCGCGGGGGCGGCGGCTTCCTCCGGGTGCGTTGGCCTCCGCCCACGGACCAGAAAACACCGGCCGGCTGAGTTAATTTGGCGACCATGAATCGCCCGCGGGCCTGCACGCGAGTCTGATTGGCCGCCGGCCTCTACGCGCCCAGCGAGGACCGGCCCCCGCCTCCGGCTCGGCTCAGGTAGGCAGAGGCGCGACCGTCTCGTAATCGGAGTGTTGTGGGTCCAGACCATGTGGAGGTGTCCTTGAGCGAGACGCCGAACCCCTAAATGCTCCCGGTGAGCGGGTGCAGGACCTCGCGCGGCGGCCATATGAATTTTTGATCGCGTCTTACGTGAGTGTGACAGTGTTAACACCATGTCAGGGGCTTCAAGTGCCACGAAAGGTAGAGGCGGCGCAATAAAAACGCAGCTCGTTCACCGCTCCGCTTTCAGTCCCTCATAAATTTCGATATCTTTTGAGTTGTGCACGGTTGGTTGAACGAGAAATTAAGAGTCGGGAACGTCTAATCCATATTTTATTGCAGCTTTTCTGCCCTTTAAAAAAAAAAAATTAAATTACGGTTTAATAATTGAAGAAATATGGGGATACATTTTCAATCGTTTTCAGCATTCACACACTGGGACTAAAAAGGAAGGCTTCCCCTCGGTGTGTGTAACTATTTGTTTATATAAATCGATCGACTGCGATTCTGTGATGTCTGTTGTTTTGTCAAATCGTTTAATGCTTCTTCTTGTTTGGCGACTTCGGATGGAATTTAGCCTTCTTGCTGACTCATGAATTGGCATTGTCCCGTCCAAATAAACAAATAAATGTGAATAAATGAAATGAAATGAAAAACTGCATCATCCAGCCATGACCACCCCCCTCCATCCCATCATCGGGCTTCAATTTGTGCCCGAAATAAGCCTGCGCAACATCGTCGTCGTCGCAGCGCTTCGACGTGAGCGACGCGCGCCCGGGGTTCTCCTCCTCTGCTCCCGCGAGTCTCCGCACCTCCCTCGCGGAGAGCGCGCCGCCATCGCCCGTGACACATCGACCCGCCTCTCAGCGGGTCAGCGTCCGGGCCTCGACGCGGCCACATCGCGGCGCGTCGCTACCACCCCCCCCACCGCGTAACACACGTCGTACCTTTTGTGCCCAAAGGTCACGCCGACCTCTCGGATCCGATGACGCCGACGTTTCCCCGCAACCGCCGCCCCCCCCCCACGCATAAATACACCCTCCGTGGACCCAGGCGTCTCCGGGGCTCGTTTGGCAGCGCAGCTCTCAAAAGGCCCCGCCAGGCTGGCCGCGCGGCACCGACGCGCAGGGCCACACACACACTCCATCTGTGTGTGTCGCCGCGCGCGCCAGCGTCATCAGGGCCCCCCCGTGATCGGGAGTGATAGGCGCTCATCAGTCAGCCGGCTGCGCGCGGCCCGAGCAGACTGTTGGATCTGCCTCTCGCCGACGCACAATATCGGGCTTGAGTCAATCAATCTGTCAGCTCTTCTGCTTGGGTGTACGCGTGACGGGGGTGAGGGGCGCAGGGTGGGGGGGGCGCCGAAGGTTTCGGACTTATCGAGTGAAGGAGGGCTTTCGCTGAGGGACGGGATCTATGCGGAGTGAACGCTTCAGTTGCTCTGTCGACATGCGGAGACGCCAGAGTGGGAAAATCACACCACCCACCGACTCGGGGCTGGTGAGCTGTGTGTGGTTGATGCTGCTGACGGAGGCTGCTGTCGGGGGGCTAAAAACAAACTTGCTCCATGATTGTTTTGGAGAGGAACACTGAAACTGGAGGATGGTTGGGGCCTTTAATATGTCTTTCAAATAGTGCAAATTACTGATTTTTTTTTTTTTTTTGGAGGAGGAGGAAGAGGTCAAGAGTAGCGGTGCGTTCAGGGTCTAAAATAAACATCTGCCAAGCGACAAAAGTGGGTTCAAAATGTGTCCAATCCCAGAACAGCCAATGTAGCTGCATTATAGCTACAGACACAGCTGATTTTTAACACCAGAGAGAATCATTCGAGAACGGAGAATTGCTGCGGCGCTTCATTTTACTTCCTGCATAGTTGACCTGTGCTGACCACCGGCCAAAAAAAGTGATAAATAAATAACACGTGCATGGATGTGGACCAGGTTGGAGTTTTAGGGAGGAGAGTGCATCTTCAAAAACTCTCCGAAGGGAAAACTGAAGTATCCTGCGCAGTTTGCGAAGCCGAAATCAAGCACCACCGAAGAAGTGATTCGCCATTGACATATTGCCTCAGAGCGAAGCTTTGGCCGCGGGGCCGTGACAGGCTGCATCACAGGACCGTGGTCCTGGGGGGGGGCCAACAACCGAGCCAAGTGCAAGTGAGAAGATCAGTAACGCTTTGGCTGATTGGACAGGTTCAGCTGTCCAATCAGCCAACGGGATGGAAGACTAAAAGAAATCCTCCCAGTTCTGACATTTAAATAAATTTAAACATTCGTTATTTGAAGCTTCAGTCTGAAGAGCGCCGATTAATCACAGCAAATCCGGCGTTTAATTAGTTGTTGTTTTTTTTTTTTTTAATCAATCGTCAGCACTAGTTTTTACCCATCGATGCTCCTACAGATGTGATTTATGTACGTTTCAGAATAAAAAGATGTAAATCTTTTCTAAATATTATTTGGTCATAATTTATCAAAGGGGATGCTCAAGATGAGTTTGCATTCAAAAAAAAGCCCCAAGTGATGTCTTTTTTGTCAGATAATGCAGTTTAATGGATGATAGTAAAGATTTTGGCTCGGTAAATTTTCTCACTTGGCCAACCCATTAGCAGATGGGCCAAAAAAAAAAAAAAAAAAAAAAACACTTTGGCCCGCGGATGCATTGAGTCCAACTTTGACCAAACGGCTGCAATATCCAGATTGTCTTAATACTTCAACTTCAGTTTCGCACACCTTTGAGTTACGGCTGGACGGCATGACCTCATGTTCATATCACGGTGAGATTTCAGGCACGGACGGTGACGGTGTGCATCACTGTATGTCTTTTTTTTTGTTTTTTTTCAATATGAATGCTCCTGGAGAGGCAAAACATGTCAACCCACATGGTGGCCATTTCTGTGGTCTTAGCTGCGTTACCCGGACATATTTAACAGAGCACGGCGGCATTTCGAGAACATTTATCAAGCGAAAAAGTGCATGAAAAGGAGCCGTTTTGCTCATGAGGACAGACTTTAAAAAAAAAAAAAAGTGAAGTCTGAGCTGCAGGGACAGCTCCATTTCTTCAATTCGCTGGCACAGCCAAAAGACCACGCTCCTGCGACGGGCCCAGGACCCTTTTTTTTTTTGTCAAACACGATGAGCCCCTCTACCGGTGGGTCAAAATTAATCCCGTATATTCACACTGGTGAACTTTCTGCATCATTTCTATACCATCCCAACCCGGAGGACATCTCTGCATCACTGCCGAAGGGCATATTTTCGTCTTCCAGACGTCGCGACGCTAAAAAAAGCTGGCGGCTCGCGATGGATGTTGGCAGCAGGGTTGGTCAAGAAGACTGCGGCACATCTGGCTTTTGTCCACGCCGACGTGAAACCGAGGTGCGATGCGAGCCAGAGCGGGTCGGGGGGGAGGGGTCTCCCAAGA
>CAAKHG010046792.1:0-23041 GCA_901007715.1 Dactylopterus volitans
TTCCCATGAGATAGTGAGTAAATAACATCTAATTATCATACGACTCCAAATTGCATATCCACACAGAAAAAGCTTTATGACGTTTTTTTGCGTTTGCGTGTGCGTGTGTGTGTGTGTGTGTGTGTGTGTGTGTGTGTGTGTGTGTGTGTGTGTGTGTGTGTGTGTGTGTGTGTGTGTGTAAATTGGGAAAGCGGTGTTGAGAGATCATCCATCGCGAGAGCTGTGCCGCCTTCAAAATAAAGGCGAGTCAGTGAGGCGGCAGCGGGGGCGCGTGTCTCCGGGTGTGTGGGAATAACACAGCTCACACTGATACGCACTAAATGCTGTCATGGAAATGATTGTTCGAATTAAAATGTCTGTCAATAAATTTGCACACACACACTCGGCATAAGCGATGAGGGACAAATCACAATGTGCCAGAAATTGCCATTGTTACCATGACATTTTAATTAATTTCCGTTAAAGGACTAACTGCCTGCACATGTGGCCCGTAGTGGAACGTTTTCTCCTTTTCTGCACTTTAACCCTCGTCATGGCTTCTGTTTATCGAGGCAAAGTGCAGCTGCACATTTATAAGCTAGAAGGAATTCGGTGTTATATGTTTCATATAGAAATGATCACAAATGGCAGGACCGTGGCCATTTCTGCAGGGCTCTGATTGACTTTGTTCATTTTTTTCTGAAAGAAAAAAATACAGCAACGCGACTTTGACACTGTACAAGAGCAGAAAGAATGAGCCAGATAGATTATTAATCTTTTGATAATTGATTAATAATTGACTGCAGTCCCTCATATCTTTGCCATATTTGATAGTGAGATTGTAAGAGTGTTTCGAACATGATATATAAATAGGTCTATTATTTTCATTTGTTACTTGCATAAAATAAATATTCCAAAATACAGGACTCATTTAGAAAAGAGAAAACAAAGGACTAAACTTGGATACGTTTTTTTTTTAGCTTTCATTTCCCCGGGGGAAGCGGTATTTATATCTTTGTGTTGTAAATGATTAATAATTTACATAGAAGAAAATAGAAACATCTAATTCAAGTATTTGAATGATTTTAGACATTTTCTTACTGTGTTCGATCAAAATCAAATGGCCTCAAGTTAACGTGTGGCGAGCCGGGTCCCGTGTATTCGGTAAGATGAAAATTAAAAAAAAACTTCAATAAAAATAAATAAATAAACAACTTAAAAACACAGAGGCTACTCCGATCTGTTTTATTTTGAAGGTCGAGATCGGAAGTGGAGTGGGCGGGGGCAGGTTGCCACGGTTACCAGCGCGCACGTGCACGTCGTGTACCTGTTGCGGCGGTGGTGGAGCGCGAGCGGCAGACGTGGGGCGGCAGTAACCCGCCCTGCAGGTTCTCCCGGTGAATCAGTCCGCCGCTGCCGCCGCCGCCGCCGCCAGAGAGGAGAAGCAGGGCGCCCGCCCGGATGCTCCCACGCAGCCGCTCCGACGACCAGGACGAACGATGAGCAGGTCCGGCTCGCTCAAAGTCAAAACTTTACTCCGGCTCAAGTCACCGGACGCGGACACCGCGGAGACCGCGGAGTCCGCGCGGCCGAGGCGGGCGCGCTCCCTCAAGGATGGAGCGCCGACCCCAGCGGGGAGCCCCGGCCCCGTCAGCCCGGCGGACCACGCCGCACCGCCCGCAGACGTCTCGCCCGTCTCCCCGAAGGAGAAGAAGGGGCGGCGGCTGCTGTCGTCGTTCAGGATCAAACGGCGAAAGTCCAAACGCAAAGACGGAGGAGAAGAAGGAGGAAGAGGAGGAGGAGGAGGAGGAGGAGAGGTGTTCTTCCCCGACACCGACGAACTGGACAGCTTCCACAGCCACCTGTAAGACCCGAACACGCAACTTCTTGCGGCGGTCGTGACGGCGATTCCACCTAATCATACCGTAAAAGTAGTGGTTAATTAGGCAGCTACAAACTTATCTTATCCAATGTACATAAAGCACGACGTGAAAACCACTGCATGTTCACTTTAGAACACAACGCACCAGCCGTGCACGGGCTTCTCCCTTCAGGAGGAGTTTTATGTTGTTGTTTTTTTTTGGTTGAATCTGCTGACATGCTGTTAACTTGTTAGACTGAGAGGTGTCCCTAATATTGTGGTCACCCTACTCATATGCACCCGGGTGCCACAATATCGGGGACACCCCTGATTATAACAAGCACAGCTGGACAACATCTTCAAATCAAAACAGTGGCGAGGACAGCCGCGCAGATGTGCCGACACGTCTCTCAAACAGATCCAGTAAAAATCCATCATAAAACTCCTTCTGAAGTGGGAATTTATTGCAGGGCTGTTGCATTATATTATGTTGTAAACACGCAGTGGTCGCGGTGTTATGGCCGATCGGTGCGTATGATTGAAACTGCATCAGACAGCATCTAGATGTGCATCAATAAACCAACAAATTATCTTTAAAAAAAAAAGTGCAAGGAGCACAAAAAAACAAAAAAAAGCAGGCAGGCTGCGATGATGATGATGGGGAAGATGGACACGGCGGCTGGTGCGATGCCAGGATAACTTTTTGAAAACGTTGCGTGAGATTAACGCCTCACGCCAAAATTAAGTGCAGCAGAGTGACAGAGACCGTGAGAATGCGAGGGTACACGTGTGCGTGACAGCAATGACGACAGTAAAAATGGTAAAGTAAAGTTAAAGGACACAATTAAAGATGAGCTGAAATCGATGGGACGGCTCTCAGTAGACGTTCATAGTGAAATGTGCTCAGGCAGGTCATTCCAGAGCCTCGGGGGGGCGGCCCGCAGATCCTCCGTCACCCTTCACGCTCAAACTATGTTAAGTAGGTTAAGCCCCATTTATGCTCACTTTATGCTCGCGAAAAAAAGGTACGTCCACCCTTAGAGGCAGTAGGTGCGTCCTTCAGTCGACGCCAGGAGGTCGAAAGCGCGGGAGGGCGGAGAGCGTTTAGCAAAATCTGGAGACTCGAAGAAACCGGCGCAGAACACCAACATTTTACCAAATAGCTGAAAATAGCCGAGATTGAGGTTGTCCAATCTCAGTTTGACTTTTGTCTTCACAGCATTATAACTCAGCATTGTTTAAAAAAAAAATTGCCATTAGAATCTGTCCTCTCGCTGTTCTTTTTGTTGTTCGAATCCGGAGGCTTTGAATATGCACCAATGGGCCCTGCACTTTCGCCGTAGAGTATAATACAACAGCCCTGCGATAAGAGCTCCCTTCAGAAGGAGTTTTATGTTGAATTTTTATTGGACGTGTTTGAGAGAGGTGTTGACATATTTGAACGGCTGTTTTTTTTTTGGGGACTTGTGACGCCGTTGAACTCTACCTGGTTACACCGAGAGGTGTCCGCTAACGTTTGTCACCTTAGTGCATGTGAGTGGGATGGCCAAAATATTAGGGACACCTCTCAGTGGAACCCAGCACAGCTCGACAGAGTCGCAAATTACACTCTTGATAACGAGCATTAAAATATGTCAACCCCTCTCTCAAACAGATTTAAGGACTCAACTTAATCTCCTTCTGAAGGGAATGTTCGCAAATGGGTACGTCTGCCCTCAAAGTGCAGTAGGTGCGGCCTTAAGTCGACGCCAGGAGGTCTAAAGCGTGGGAGGGTGAAAGTGTTTAGTAAAATCTGGAGGTTGGGAGAAACTAGCGCAGAACACCAAATCCCACATGTTACCAAATAGATGGTGAAGCGTGTGCAGCCACCTCCTGCCCCCCAAATCAAGGGTTCCTGGACCCCACTTTGGGAACCAGTAGGTCATGTTTCACGAGCTTCTCTGACGAAGCCCTGGGGTAGAACCATCTTGGAGAGCCACCGCCTCGCACCGGTTGACTCTCCGCCGGCGTTTGTTGCCACGTTTCAGGATCTTGCAGAGGGGGAACGGCGGGGAACGGCTGCCATGCCGCTTGTCTTCTCTTGCTCACGCTGTGTGGGACGCTGCGGAGAAGAAAAGGCCGCGCTGGCGCTGGCGCAGCTCCGCGCGGACCGGAGGGGCCCGCGCGTGACTCGGCAGCGGGAGATATCCGCGCTGAGTCACTCTTCCCTTCGATAGGCTGAAAGTTAAAAAAAGCGGCGGCTTAACCTCAGCGCGGTGGCCGTAATGACAGAGACGCTTCCGCGACGTTCCTTCTCCAGATTGTCCTCCTTCCTACCTCCATCACACGCTCACATGTGGCCTCTCCGCTCGCCCGACCCGGTTTGTGTGGGCCGAGCGCCGCCTCTCCCGTGACTCGGGCGCCGTCATCTCCCCAGCTGTCTGCCGGTTTAACCTAGATTGACGGGCGGCGTTTTTTGGTGCGGGGAAGTCGGGCGTCGCGTCACGTGTAACGCGGAGCGGAGGGAACCTGCCGCGCGAGCGTGACGGCGCCGGCGGTCGGGCTGAGAGGCTGATCCGGGTTAATGCGAGCGACGGAGCCGTGTGGATTTTTTTTTTTTTTTACTGACAAAGAAAATATGTCGCCGCGCTGCTACGAACAGTCGTAAAGTTTATGTTTTTATTGCACTTCTCGAGCTGGAGTGCCGAGTGCTTTCCGGACAGAAGAGTTGCAGGATAGACGTTTTCAGAGGGGAATGGAGGTAAAGGTGAAGACGCATCAGGCCCGCACATGAACCCGTATCAGCCCATTCTGAATAAATAATCACAAATGTACACAAATAACACGCAAATGATGATGATGACAGACATCCTACTCAGTCTGATTCATTGTTGTCTTTATATTTCCCCTGTTTCTGTTCTTTCCATTTTAATTTTTCCAAATTTCTCAATGCTTCAAGTGCAAAATGCATGACTGTGAGCAAAATGTTCCATTTCAGATTTTTATTTAGTTACATAAATCGCTTACTCAACTATAATACTATTTTAAAAAAATGCATCGACAGTTGGAAACAGTGCCGCAGCCAATAAGCGCTTTACGAAGGCAAATGAATTAATCATAGGATTATAAGACCAATCAATCATTAGCGGCTTCATTGATGGCCTAATTTCCATCTCTGTACATAACTCCTAGCAGGTATAAGCAGAGGAAAGATGATCTGGGTTCACCTCCGTGTGGCTTCATTACTCTGTTGCAGGAAACGTTGCAAATCATCAAAAAAGACTGGCATGAATTTTGGCCCAAACTGCATCGATGCAGGTTTTTCAGGCCGATTCTGTTTTCCTTCCCTTTCTAACGTTTGCTCGACAAGTCCCACCATCTTTCCTCCTGAGAATCGTGATCGACTGCATGCCCAGCAACCAGTAACTTCATGTAAAAAGGTTGCAGTAGCGGCGCGGCTGTAAAACAACACGCGTGTTATTGGCGCACACCAAACTATGCATATAGTGCAGTAAAGAACGGGCTTCAGGCGAAAACTGAGAGGACTGTGTTGCTCCGGGTCGCAGTCGCAGAACTACATATGCACGTATGAGACCGACCGGCTGAGTGGGTCGACACTGCGTTTGTGTGGCGACGCGCTGTGATTTTTTCGGGTGTCCAGTACGGATGTTTACCATCGGAGGCCCCATGATACGACACCATCACAGCTCCACAGTGCCAATTGTGGATTTGAGCGTTGCGCGTTGTGATGAGTCGTCGCGATGCAATCGCGAGTTATTTGAATTTTTGTCGCTTTCGTGGCAGCCTGTGGCAAGTGCTGTGTGCAAGCCTTAATATTTATATGATAAAAGATCAATACTCGGCATCTGTGTATCGCCGTGCGAAACTCTATGCTGCACTGACCCCTCCAACCCTACTATTTAATTTGTTGGTTTAAATCACATAAACCATCACAGATAATTGTATTCATCCTCCACCCTGGTGCAGCTGCGGTTGGACGCGAGGGTTGTAACGGTCCACAGAAAAGTGTTAAAGTGTCCAATTTTTGAGCATAAACTTGAACAATAACAGTATAGATTTTCAAATAACACCTCAGACAGTGAGGTTTCTCTCTCGGGTTTGCGGTTCGTGCATGAAGATGCTCCACTCGGTCGCCGCTCGGCAGCCCCCTTTCGCTCGCTCATTGAGGGCTTGCAGCGACTTCCTGGCTGAAGTGTGGACGAACACCCGACGTCTCCTGGCGGCACAGGAGCGCCGGCGGGTGATTATTCCGCAACACCTGCGCTTCTTCAGTCAGCTGTGCCTGTTTTGGGGGACTCAGAAACGTGCTGATGTGCCGCCGCTCTCTGATTCATATCATTTGCACTCTTCGATACCGCAATAAACCATCTTGTAGAGCTGTGGAATAATGGACTCGCAGATGGAGGATCCCTCTTCGGCCCCGGTTACTGTGGATATTAAACAGCTTGCTGGTTTTCATGGCCGGCCGAGCTGGTTTGTACAGGACTGAGCAAACACACACGCGAGTGCCCTTGTTAAGTTATCGCTGCGCGTTGGCGCTGTACAGCTGCAACAGCGCCGAGCTGCTCTGCAAGGGGATGAGATCACTGATTTTTGAGTTATGCCCTTCCCCACCCGCCCCCTGATCGCCCTTAAAATGGCGGAGATGAATTATGTCACGGTGCATACCTCCATGCCCCTTCCAGCTCTCCGATAACACTTGCGAGGGCTGGAAGCGGTTCAGAGTTCGTATTTGCGGACGTCTTAACTGACTGTAGAGATATGCGGACGGATTCAAGGACCTTCTGTCGAGCTCGTGGCTGCAACAATGCAAAACCAGGCCTGCAACTGCTGCAAAAGCACTGGCTGTCCAGTTTCGAGGATGCGTAAATAAAGTTACTGTGACTACAGAAGGTGTTCCAAAATAATCTAATCTGGCAGACTAGATAAGCCCGTCACGCCCTCCAGCAAAAGCTGGGATCCTGCACTTATGATTTCCCGTCGATCCCTAAAGTCAGGGTGTGGAAGTTGAAAGCCCAAAAGGAGCAGGGCGCATTTTTGTGTACACATGGGTATTAAAGTAAATCGCCCTTTGTGCAGTGGAATTATGGCTGTGGTGATTAAGTTCATGTGGCGCAATAGTTGTGTGTACCTGACCCGATGCACTTTTTGTTGCGTTCTCGTTACCAAGGCTCATTACTGGATGGTTTTTATATCCCGTTTGGTTGATATATTAATGCAGTTAATATATTAATATTAACAAGCTTCATCATTGTTATCACGATCAGCAGCAATACGAGGATCGTTTATAGAATGATGAGTAGTTTCATTGAAATGCTTTTCATGCAAAACCATCATTGAGGCACGCACACACACACACGCACACACACAGACACGCACACACACACAAACAAACACGCAGTCAATGACATGACACCTCGACGGCTGCTAATACTGCAGGCAGCTGCCATCGGACTCGGCGGCTCAGACCGACTGTGAAAAGCGAAAGCGTTTGTGTGTGTGTGTGCGCGCAATATGGAAGGACGAGCTGAGTGACCTGCTCAACACACACACACACACACACACGCACACGCGCCTGTTCTCACCTGCTAATTCGCCTGCAAACAGCGATAAGGCAGGTAGGTCGTTCCAGGCGGAGACGCTGCGCATTCTCAGACAAACAGATACTTTACAGTCATGTTTACTAATTGCTCAAACAAATCAAGGTGCTTTAAAAGGCTTAGTGAGGGAGTCAGCTCCTCCTGTTGTGGAAAGGCTAATGTTTTTAATGCACACTAAATGTAAGATCGACGTGTGGAGAGTCGTGACTTTTTGTTTAATTCTTCCATAGTTTGTTTTAAGACCATTTCAGTATTAAAAACGGAGTGAGGGCAGCGGTGGGCAGCAATTACCAATCCCCTGGATGTCGGTATATTCGAAGCCTTCTATCAAATCTGATTAACTTGGGATTAATCCAAATTGATGTGAATCAACTTTTTAGGAACACATCACGTCGATTGACCCACATTAAAACGACATTATTAGTTAGTAATCTGCACTGCAATTCCTGAGGGCGTCCACCAGGACCTGACCCGCGCAGCCACAGCCCCGTGTCTCGGTGCTTTTTTAGACCACATTCGCAATCAACGACTCAATGGCGAGAGACCTTAAGAGCGTTTCTTTCGTAGCGCTCCATCGGGTGTTGGCGGCTCAGATTTCCATTGACTTGCACAGATATGCACACGCGGCAGAGCAGCCATGTTACTGTGCGCAGGGCCGAGAAAGCAAACGGACCCCTTCGCTTGAGGGGGCCGGCACTCCGGGGGATAGTTTGTCAGATTTGACACTTAATGTTATATGTAACTCAGACAGGTTTTTTTTTTTCTTCTTTTTTTTTTCTTCCTCGAGCTGGAAACAGGTCTGCGGTTTAAGTAGGAATCCTTCTCTCTGTAGGACCTGGGTTGTACACAATACGCCTAATTTGAATCTACTTTCATTTTGTTCCTGTTCAGATTTAGTCTCAAATATAATCTACTGTGTTTCAACACCGGCGGCACTCAGTGAATCATATGTCTCGGAGGCATGCGTGTCCCGGTGTGACGCTGCGCGGTGATTGGCAGGCGGAGCTGACCGACATCCTCACTCGCTTGCGCTTCCTCGTTCTTGCTCTTGATTATAGTTAACGGATCTGTCGGCAGCTCCTACTTATCAGAACCGGAATCAGAGATGCTTCGATAATCCCGCAGGAAATGGCACACGGTCACAGTTGCTCCATGCCAGTATAAATATAAAGATACAAGGAAGCAAGTAGCAGAACATAACAAAACATATTACAAAATATCACAAAAGAATAGAAGTAGACCAAACATGAAGAATGTCTAAACAAATTAAAAATATGAACAAATCGATAGAAACTGTATTCAGCAGAAATGTACAATAAAACACCTCATAAAAACAGAGCGATTTGTAACTGACACAAACATTATCGATATGATAAATAGAGGACAGTTACGGGATGTGCTGATTTATGATGACTTATGGGGTTTCACCACGACACTTGGAATGACAATACTTTCTGTCCTCTAGTGCTCTAGACGTTGGCATTTTGAGGTGTGTAGTGAAAAACAAACAAGCCCGCCTGCATATCGCCATGAAGCCAAATCTTGATATTCCCCCAGAACTTAACATCTTCGATGGTGCTCATACATCTCACGTGGCGCCAGCATCAGATTGAAAATATTTTTTGGATCTGTGAGGAGGGAAATCTGCACACAGACACATCGCTCTCTGCGTTTAGTGATTCACCCCGCGTTTATGTCCTGGTCATATATATCCGAAAGCGGCCTCCCGGTGGATTTGGATTCGTGTGCACTTCGGAGCTTCAGGCTTCTAAAACTCCAGCAGAAGTGACACCGCAGCTGCTTTAATTGCTCTCAGCAAACATACATGGAGGAGAAGGTGCAGCTGATATCTTCTCTCTCCCAGCATTTCCCGTTTGCCCCCCCCGGTAATGCACAATATTGTATCACGATAGCGCCGAATCAAAACCCGGCAAAAGGCAGTTCAAGTAAAAACAAAAAAACTGTGGCTCCCGCCTGTCGATTTGTGCATGTAAAAGCCGCAGCTGAATGCAGCCCTACAAATTACAGCTCTCCTTTGGCTTCAGTCTGCGGTTGAGAGTCACTTGGCAAGACGTAGCAAATGTGAATCAGTGAACGTATTTATGCTGCTGTGGTAAAGTGACAGCCAGCTCTATAAAGTGCACAGGTGGAGGTGCTGCGGTCTGAGACGAGCGCCAGCTAGTTGTCGTTGGCGGGCGAGGAGTGACGCTCGTAAATGACGCGCCGGCCCGCATTGCTGCTGTTCACTGTTGCGTCGAAACACGGCAACGGTTTCACGCTCCGACTGGGCTTTGACAAAGAATTGCAGAGGACAAAGGAGTATGGAGAGGTGGTATTTTCAAAAGATTTTTGCACTCGGAGTTAAGTTAGATGTCATGATCCAGCCGCAGATAATTCACATGGACTTCAACATCCACGTAAAGATGCGAGTGGTTCCCCTTATTTCAGCCATGGCCTCTCTGATTGGTGCTGGGATAACGTGACACAAACTTTGACACGTACATGACGACGCTGCCAGGTTGTGAGGACTTTGTACAATCTCCAAATGGACACACTGTAGTTAAGAGAGGTTACGAAGATTCTGTTCAGCAGAGCCTATCTGTGTCTATATTAGCACGTGAAAGGCTGACCAATGACATCATTCCATAGCAGAGGAAAAGGATCACTGACTAGACTGGATGCAAAGCAGCTTGCCAAACACCAACCCTTAAAATATTGCATGTGCTCATTGTGATCCAACAAGCCATGAAGAAATTGCTTCATGAATAGATGATATTAATAGACTCCCCTCAAGGGGCTATCGCTGTGATTTTGCGTCTTTTAGTCAAGCACCTGCGATGCGCTTTTGAAATACATTCAAAATAACACGTTCTGCTGATACGCCGGAAAAAACATTCAGCTCTTTACTTTAGTGCAAAAAAACACTTGTCCACATTCCCGACTCGGTGATGCTGCTTGTGATTTCACTCTCGTCGTGTGTGCTTCCGGACCGGGTCGTCCAATCAGGAGATGTCCTGCATGCTGGTGGAACCGGTGTTTGCTTCTTGGGTGTGATTTTGACAATAGGAGACGTGCTCTTGAGTCCCATTTTTAGTAGGGAGAAGATGAATTTATTGCCATGGTAACTAAAGAAGTCTTTATTGTAGAGTATAGAGAGGAATTCACCGTCTGCACTTTTCACTCATCTTCTCTGGAGAAGTGGGCAGCTCCTCCACCTCCAGTGTTTGGGTCAGAGGTGCTGACAGGAGTGTTTTCGATGGCACGAGAACCCTGGAGACTAAACCCATTTAGACTCGGGAAGAACATGCAAACACCGAGACCGTTTGTGCTCGAAGCTGAGAGCTCTTTCCTGGGAGGCAGCATCACTGACCGCTGGGTCACCCTGACTCCTTTACTGTGTTGCCAGACTATGAGTAGGAGTGGTCAGCGCATTGAACAAAGCGTTCACGGCTTGCTCCGCATGGGATATAGTAAATGACGGCAAAATTTCAGAATTTAGAATTGTCGATGGCAGTAACAGCGGTTCTGGGCTTTTTTGCCCTATGAGACGCTCAACTGTGCTTCTTGAGAAACCGAAAGTCGTCCTCTTGGCAGCGATTCTCAACACAATATTTGTTTCCTCACTTTCCGGAGGCACTTTGCAAACTGCTGTTTGTTTTTGCTCATAACTGGTATGCAGCTCTTCCAACTCGGATCACAGTTGTTGCGTTCCCGAATATCACAGGGTATTAATGCCTTGTTTTTTTTGCGACATCCCAATAGAGAGAAGCTCCTACTTCCAGCAAGGCTGTATAGATCCCCTTAAAACTAAGTTCAACTATATTAAAAGTCCAAAGTTGCAGTTAATAACTATGCGTAGGTAAGGTGGTGCTTTGTAGTCAACACTCCAACCAACAGAGGGCAGAATATTAGCAAAGAAAGTTGGGACATTCAATCCTACCGGAAGACATGAAGAAATGCTGACGCCCTCGGTTTGAGCTGGATGGCGAAAAATCCCACTCTGCTAGTTGATTCACGTTCCACCGTCCGTCACTATGGTCATGAGCTTTTAGTAGTGACTAAAGAAAAAAAGATGGTGGACATAAGAGGCCAAAACGAGTGTCAGCCATAAGACAAGACGAGCCGCTGGATCATGTCTGAGGGGAAAATCAATAAGACAAGAGGAGAACGAATGTTGAGTGATGTGAGCCCGACATCTCCAAATCTCCACCAATCACCACACCAAATTTTCAACAAGGAACGCTCAACATGCTGTTCCACCGGTCCCCCTCAGGATTTGGCAAATGACTCACTGCTGGTTGAGACAAAGGGCATCGCAATCGGCGCACCAGCGTGGAAATGTCCGACACGACAGCGGACCCAGAAATATTGTGATTGCGAGATTGTGAGAGGCTGAATCAGTGTTGTGTGAACTCGTTTTGCAAGGGCTTGAGTGAAGTTTTTTTTTTTTTTTACATGAAAGTACATGGGGAAAAAAAAGCTTTAGTTAAGAAATCCTACAACATATTGCGCGTGCGTTTTTGTTCCTGTGTGTTGCCTGTTCCTTTGGTTGTTGCTATGCTGCGTACATTGTGACCTGCGATGGTCTGAATGGCGGTCAGGGAGGTCGGGGCGTCTCCACAGCTTTGCCCTTTTGCGTTGCACTTGGCCCCTTCAACACAGGCACTGAAATCGAGGTGAGAGAGCAGCAAACAGGCTGGTGCGACACCAAAGAAAACCTGCCTTTGGTCCTGATCCGGAACACCCACTCGCGATCGAACGTCCCCGCGCGCATCAGTAAGTTTCACATGTGCAACGCGTTGTGCACACACGAGCACTCCTTCCATGCAGAGTTCCGCCACTCGCGACTCCGACACTGCAAAGGCGTGGAAAGTCCATTTGGGATCAGACTAGTGCTGGAGGCGTACACAAGTTTTCCTTGGAAGAAGAAAGTTCTCATTGTGAAAGGAATGTCAGTCAGTCAGTCAGTCAGTCAGTCAGTCAGTCAGTCAGTCAGTCAGTCATATTGCAACACACTCAGCCCAGGAGGCGGCCATGTGAAGACACGCACACACGCCAGTTGGAAAATCCTGCAGCTCAGACCTCAAACTGCTCCTCAGGCCACTCTGCATGTTTATTTTTCGCAGCAAATAAGAGAGTTGTGCTTAAAAGTAACATCTTGCTTTTTTTTTTTTTATTCGTTTATAAGAAAACGTTATTTACACCAAATTGTATGCAGTCTGAACACGTTTTTTTTATTTTTTATTTTAGATTCACAGCATAGTCAGTCTCATTCAGACTGGATTAACATTATAGGGGTAGATGGCCAATCAAATACTCAGTGTGGTCTTTTGTAGGTTAGGTTATTGTGGATTGTCGGTCTCCGGTGAGGGAACTGATCCCGGCGTCGAGCAGGGGATCGGCACTTTGTCTTCTCCAGTGTGTAGGTCACGTTAGCTACCGGAGAGTTTTCAGCGGGATCCGGACGAGGGGCATGTGGACGACACTCCTGACGGGATGGAGCCGCATTTCAGCTGGGTCCAAACCCGGAGCTGTGGGGGATTCTCCTGGCCAATTGATCGGGGGGGGTTGTATGGACTTATCAGCTGGTAGGCTGGTGTTACGCACCTTGGTTGCGTCGATCAGCTGACCAGATAGTGTGATGAGATCACAAGCTTGTGACGGATCAGGTGATGACCACAGCATCTCTGACCACAGTGTTGAACAGAGGTCTTTGTTCTCTCATCAACACGTGTGAACTTTAGACAAAGGAAGTACAGGTAGCCTTCCTTTGCCTGAGGCTTTTGGTGAAGCACTACACCATTTAAAACCCAAACTGAGATCATTCGGTGTGACACGCTCTTCTGGAAAATTTTGTTATCTCCAGTTGTGCTTAGTAACAGTAAGATAAGAAGGTGCTACAGAACCTGTCTGAAAGACATCACATTTGGAAGTGTTCCATAGTGTTAGAGTCATCCAGTGACACCAGAACCTTCCTGTAACCAATAACAACCCCATTTGATGGGTTTTTATGGGGTTTTGCTCTACTGATGGCTTATTTTGCCCAGAACTTTATTGGTTCATCACAAAGCCATACTGTATATTGATGATTTTTTTTAAATTGAAAAAAAAAAATATTTTAGCCTCCTTCAAGTTCATGTCCGTGTTCAAAATTTAAATCTACACTTTTCTGACATCTCCACAAGTAGAAACTGCACTTAAAATGCAAAGCTGTCATTCTGGATCGAATTAGAGGAGGGTCAGTGAGTTCACACAAAAGCAGCATGCAACTGCAGCTGTGCAGAGCAGGTGATGCAAAGTCACCCCACCGCCTCTAGAGATCTTAATGTGGCCCAAATGTGCATTCAAAAAGCTCCCAAGTTTCGTCTAGATTCTCATAATCCGACTTGTCACGAGTAGGATGATGCAATTTTTGATTTATGCATTGTGTATGTACTGCATAAAAGAAAAGGAGTGTATGGCAGAACACTCGTAAAAGAGTGACTTCATTATATGCGCAGATAGAGCATAACATTATGACCACTGCATGTTTCCTATTGAATGTAATGCAGCAGCCCTGCAATAAATTCTCTCTTCGGGAGATGTTTTATGTTGGACCTGTTTGAGAGAGGTGTTGACATAACTGAATGATTGTGATGGTTATTTGTCATGCTGTTGAACTGTACTAGGTTATACCGAGAGGTGTCCCTAATATTTTGTCATCCAAATGCATGACCTAAATATTAGGCTTCAGTAAAAAATCCGCATAAAACTACTTCCTAAGGGAGACTTTATTGCAGGGCTGTTGCATTATATTCCATGGGAAGCATGCTGTGGTTTTAATGTTACGCATGATCTATGTACATAGATATTATACAATATGCTTATCATCTTTCTCACAGCAGGCTACTTCCTGCTGAGTGGAACGATGCACAGCGAGGGCGACAGAGTTTGACAGAGTAGTTTTTACCAGGACGCATCACGTCCACACTCGCGTTGTTCATAAACTCGTTGGCCTGGTTTCCACCGGACGCCATCCTGCCAGTTCCTGCTCTTTAAGTGGGAGCATATTGGCGGCAGCTTAGTGGCTGATGCAGACACTCCCAACATCTGGCAAACACTCAGCCCTGCAGGAGTTGCTCCAAGCGCGCGTATATATACACACGCGTGCACGCGCGTGTGCACACGCGCACACACACACCCAGCCTCTTATAAACATCAGCTTTCTTTGGATTCATAGCAGCCCTTGAGGTATTACTTTGTTTTATAAGTGCAGTAATAGCCGTTCGGCTCAATGTGAGTTTATGGAATGGAAACTGCAGTGACGTTGAATATTGAACAAGCGAAAAATGATAAGCATCGCGCTGCCTGCGTCTAGTGTTTTTTTTTTCTGTTGCATTGTGTTTGATCTCTGTGGCCATTTCACTGGGTGACTTGACCTTAGGACAAAACTTCAGCGTCAGGCAGTAGTCCAGCCTTCCCTGCCCCGTGCAGAGGTCCATCCCAAGTCCACCCGCGCGCTGTGGTTACTTGTTTTTCCTGTGGATATCTTCCATCAAAAGCCTCCCGTGACTCATTTCTACCCTCTTATGCCCAGCAAAGTGTGAGTCAGAAGTTGAATCCCTTCCATCCCTTGTTTGACTTGATCCAGTAGCTCCATGCCCGCTTCGCGGCGCTCTCTGAGACGTGTTTGTTTAATTTGCCTCATTGTTCCTGAAGGATGACTCTGTGGCGATAACCTGTCCTGGCACCAGCCTGTTATTACAGTCTGGTGGGGTTGGCCAGGTGCCTGTGGAGGTTTGGTGGTAGACTGTGAAAGCATACTGGTCTATAACAGTTGATTCGGTTTATACACAGCACGTAAACTATATAGCACAGTAGCTCGGAACACAGGAGCGAGGGTAATTGTTTTTCTGGCTGGAGCCCAGTAAAAAAAAAAGGCAAAGGAGGTTGCCATTACTTGCCATTATAAGTGACTTTATTAGCTTTGCTGGCCTCTCAATTTCCGTTCAGCTGTCAAGCAAATCCACCGAACAAATGCACTTTTTAATTTTATTTTTCTGCCTTTCGTGAGACAAGATGTAGAATGTAAAAGGGGAAAAGACCAGACAGCATGGAATCAGGGTCTTGAACTGGTGATTTTGATGTTTCATGCTCTGGATCGTCAACACTGATGCTTCGATCAAACTTCCCTTTCCTCAAATTTTCTCCCGAAATTTGCATCTTTAACGATCAGCTATCTAAATCAGGCTTCCCTCTGCAGGAAAATATTTTGTGCCAGGAAATTTCTGTGGCACCAATGTAACCATTGTATCTATTTGGCCATGACTGCATCGGTGTGTGCTGCGGATCTCCAGTGTCTCAAACGTGTGTCTGTCGTGTCAGCACAGGGTCAAACGCAATGTAGCTGTATTTCAAACTATTGACCGGCAAAAGTAACTTAAGCCAACTGCGTTTCACTTAACTGGCGATGAGTTTCTGGAGGTTACAAACAGCCGCTTCAAGGACAACAGGTCATGTGCAGTTGGATTTTGTATTTACAATCATTACATGGAAGAAATGTGTATACAGAAAAGTTGGGGCGGAGGGGCATTTTTTTGTACTTTTGATAATTATTTTACACACGTTAAAACAGCGCAGTATGTGTGATATCTGTATAATGTCTGTGAATATGCAGCGCATTTAATAGACTAATCTTGTCGTTCACTAATGGCAGGAAGCTGCTGATGATGTGCTGCTGAACTTCTGACAACACTGATTAATTTTTTTGGCACTTTGTAATCCAAACTGACAAAAGTGTCTCAAATTCAGCTTCTGTTTTTGGTTTTTTGTTTTTCTCCTGTATTAAAAGTTTAATATCTTTGCGTTCACTAATCCATTTGAGAAGAGCACGCCTTCAGGAACTCCAGGAACTAAAGAGGGAAGTTATTGAGTATTTTCTGGCATTTGGAAACCAAACAACTACTTGGCAAACGAAGCCGATGATTAACAGCAATTAACATAATCTTCTTTGCGCTGGTTTGCAGCTGTTTGGTTTGCTGCGTGAGGTTATGAATACATTACTGGGCGCAGAGCTACTGGTTGTTTTGACACCTTCCCCAACCGGAGGTCTTTTAGGGCTGGGGTTCGGTTGCCAGGGTGGCATGAAACACGCAGCAACCAAGGCCGCTTTTTGAACATGACATAAACTGTTGCGCTTAAAACAACAGAGCTTTTGTCTGCGGCGCAGCGGAGAAGGTTCAGACAAGTCGGAGCTGGTCGGTGCTCTCCGGGCTGGAGAGGAAGTGTCATCCAGCTGACTCTGCAACTTTGAAATGGTTCGGGGGGTATATGTTTCCAAACGCCGTCAACAGCCCAGAACACATTCGCCACATTTCCATTGTTTCCATGGCACCTGGCTCTTCGGCTGCATGCGCTTGCTGACATTCGAACTCATCATGAAGGGTCAAGGTCAAAGGTTACGGAACGCATCAGTCACTTTTCCCCTCCGTTGTATGTGTTTAATACATAAGATGAGCCCTGTCTCTGTTGATTTCTTTATTAGTTATTATTGCTTTTATTACTAGAGTTCAAATCCTTACAAAGGGTTGAGAAGTTTGTCTTGGAAACTAAAAATCCGTCTAATCTGTGAATGCAAAATATATCAAAACTATTTCTCTTAGACCGCGAAGCAACGAGGATGCTTGCATTTGTTGCATTTTGTTTTTTAGCTGGATTTGGACGTCAGGGGGAGCTAAAGTGCACCTCAAAAATGCAACCATGAGATATCAAGAGGAGACCTGAGAGCAGTTATTCCATGCTCGTGTGCTGCTTTGGCTCAGACTGTCTCAACACACCATTTTATTTCCATCATGGCAGAAAACCAGCGGAGGACTCGCTGCAAGCGCTCAGCTGATCGGTGTCCGTCTGTAGCCACTGTTAAACGGAGGATGACACATTTCATTCCTCATTAATTCTTCTCCATAAAAGACCTAGCTTAGGAGTTTCAACAGGCTACTCATAGCGTTTGCTTTTCATCAGCGATAACTCGACTCCTGTGCAGCTGAAAGGAAAAGTGAAACAGTAAAATAAAGCAGGTATCTGATCAGTGCACAAACAAGGAAGCAGGAAGGAAATTAAACTCAGCCTGCAACGAAAAATGATTTTCATTATTTTCATTTTTTTTTTTTTTAATTTTTAATCTGTTGAATATTCTCTCAAATGAATTATCAGAAACTGTCAGTCTTTGCTTCTCAAAGGCCAAGATGACAACAATTTCAAATATTCTGTTTCATCAACAACCTCAAAGATGTTCAGTTTTCTGCCAGAACAGAGTAAGGAAACCAGAAAATGTTGACATACAAATTCAGGATTCAGAGGATTTTGAGTTTCGTTTTCTTAAAAAGTTACTCAAACCAATAAATCAATTGTCAAATTAGTTGCCAATAAAAGTAATAGTAATAATGGGTTGGCCACTGTCAGCAAGAAAGCCACTGCTTGCAGCCCGCGTGGAGGCGGAGCTGTGCTTCGGTAATCCACCACTTTCACAACACCGGCAATGGAAACGTGTGATTTCACCTGGGGCGGCCGCACGAGATGGCAGATGAGGCGAGCTGACGCTCCATCTTCTCAGTAACCATAGAAACTCATGCTGGAGCTCCTGGATTGAACGTGTGACGGGACCCGCAGAGGTGCGGCGACGCTCGTTCACCGCAAAAGGCAGATACAGGATGGTTTTTGTTCATGCTGCTGCCTTTCTCCTCACTCCAGCGACGTGTGTCGGCACGATCAGACCCCGGAGTCGAGGAGATTCCCATGCGTTCGATGGAAAGCAGCAGGTTCGAGCTTGTTTCTTGGCGGATGCTGAGGGGCTTTAGTAGGAGTAGAAGTAGAAGAGGTGCAGCAGGTGACGAGTGGCCCTGCTGCGAGATTCTCATTTTATTTTCAGGGAATGGTAGCTGACGTGGCTAAATGCGCTACAGCGGCCCGAAACACCACTAGCAGGAGGAACGAGCTGCAGACTCATAGACGGTGCCGATTCAGAAGCGCATGCAAAAGTATAAAACACACGCAAGCCACAGAAACGTGCTGCAAGTGCGAAAACACACAAACCCGCAAGAAAGATTCGTGGTGATATTTATAGGTTTTTTTTGTCGCTTTGATTGATGCACCAAATTTTGATCCTCTGTACGTGTATACAGTATGTATATTTTCTTTCTTCTTCTTCATTTTGTCATTTATTTATGCCAAATGATTGAAAAAGACGGCGTATACTCATAGGAAAATATGTTTCATTTCATTTCCTTTGATACTGGTTTGTTTTGTCACTCAAATTTATGAGTGATATCAAAAATATTAGGGGCACCTCTCAGTATAACTCAGTACAGTTCAACAGTTCAACAGAAAATACAGCCCCAATAACAATCATTAAAATGTTTCCACACCTCTCTCAAACAGATTCAGTAAATTTTCAATATAACAGTCGTCGTGAAAGGAGAATTTATTTGCATTACAGTAAATTCTATGGTAAAAATGCAGCGGCCATAATGTTGCGCTTGATCTGTTTATGTCTCCTATGAATTCCTGTATGTATGCACATGCTTTGTTTCAACAACAGTAATAATAATAATCACAATAATCATATGCTGACCGACAAAAAAAAAAAGGAAAATAGTGAAAGTTGTCGATTTGAATTTCTTAGCGCCCCCTAGAGGCCTGGAGCACTTCCACGCGGCGCGTTTTTCTCCTGCATTTGTTTCCAGAGTTTGTTTGTTTTTGTTTTTGCAGGGTTTTTTTGTATTTGTGGCCTGTTTGTTGTTCATGCATTTGTTTCAGCTTCCTGTAGCGTGTTTTTGCATTTCCAGCAAGTTCCTGTTGTTGCGCGCGTGTTTGTATTTTTGCACGTGTTTTTGAATCAGCACGTCTTGGGAATTTGCAGCTTGTTTCTCCTAACTGAAGTATTTTTGGCCGTTGCAGGGCGTTTGCCACCGTAGCACGCTCAAGCGGGTGACACAGACGTAAAATAAACATCAGCAGACCAAAGTGCTGCTGTGTGATGATTGTCATAAGAATATCTATGATAACTCATGCAAATTCTGTTTTTGAGGTCTCACATCTCTGGCAGAGCTTGCGATCGGATGATTAGCTTGTTGCTTGTTTGATCAAGATGCTGCGGATCATTTCAGGTGAGGCGCGGCTGGTTCCTCCCACTGCTCAGCCTGCCCCAAGAATGTGAGTAGGTGATCTATGAGCCATCACGATCTGCTGCTGTGGCACTGAAAACAAAGCACAACTCTGAAAACAGAGAGATACTCGTCCTCTAGTCACTAAGTTTTGTACATTTTGCTGTTGACCGTCAATTATCAGTTTGAGCATCTGTTTTTTGAACCGAGCAACCGCTGTCGGACGCGCAGACGACTCACTAACATTTACATGCACATAAAAGTATTTTCAGGACGGCAGTCATTAACTGCGCCGCCTGACTTCACGGCCCTGCCGCATTTTGATGGAAAACAAAAGCCACAAGGAACATTTCATGGAAATCCAAGCGACTTCCCGGCCGGTTGATAACCAACCTGCCTCTGCCCCCTTGTGGGGGAAACGGTGTATCACAAAGGTCCTGATCCACTGACAGCAGCTCATTGCACGAATCTAGCAACCTCTCTTTGCTTTCACGTGCGTCTTCTGTCATAACAAAGCAGCACCGTGGTTGGCGTGTGTCATCGCTGGTCTTTTTCCCTCTCCAACCACTCCCATAAGGAGACACTGCCAAGTCAAGATCGCCGCGTTCTGCTGAACATGCAGGAGCTTTCTGTTATCCGCTTCACTGCGTCGGATTGCGAAGTCGGCGGCATCCCATTGTACAAACGAGCACGGAATGCCGTTTGGCCGTCCGTCACCGTGGCGGCATCGTTGCCTGCAGACGGGGGCGTGACCCCACGCCAGGAGCTGAGGAAAACACTCGGCCTTTTTGTAGGTGAACCTCCTCATGTCGCACGCGTGTCCCACAATCCTCGCCGGCGCTCTAATTGCTCAAGAGGTCGACGCCGGCGTTGCCCGTCGAGTGCCGGCGCCGTCGCCCTGCCACTGCACACGGAGGCAGAATGGAAAATGGAAATGGAACAAATCTTTTCAGTCCAGAACAATGAGAGGCGTCCGTGCACCTTGTAACAACAGTGAGTCATGAAGGGTTATTCTTCTTGACGATAACAAAAAAGATAGTATTTTGTAAGAAAAAAAAATCACACACATCTGTCAAAATAGTTGTAGATTCTTGTGGAAAGGTTTGATGGAACGCATGATAGAAGCAGACCAGCACTACAGTGAGAAACAAACAAAGGGGCTAATGACATAATATCCTTTTGACCCCCCTCCCGCCCCCCCGTTTCTGCTTCCTGCCCCTCTCTCTCTCCACCAGGAGCTACGACCAGATGAGCATTTCAACGGCGTGCAGTTTCCGGACCGAGTCGGACTGGGACCCTCACGCCGAGTCCACCTCGATGATCGGCTTCGACATGACTCAGCCAGGCGGCCCTTCCTCGCCATCCAAACACTTGAAGGTTGGTGTTAATTGCCTCTATTCTTTCACGCCAGACTCCAAACCTCAATTGAGACTCATCATCACTCAACTTTTTTCAAGTAAAAGCTGGTAAAAGCTAAACAGTTTGGCTCCAATGCAAATAAGCTAAGGATCTGTAACAACTTAAAGACATGCAGTAGTATTTTTAATATTCAGTACTTATTGTACTTACTTTTTGAGCTCTGCATGTGATTGTGTCTGCATGCGCGGGTGTGTTCGTTTTAAAAGTTTTTTTTTTAATTTTCACATTAATTTTTGGGAACGTTACCTGCGTCTCACTTCACACAGTCATTTTGCTTTCAGATGAAAATATCATAACTTTATTCTCTACCACATTAACATGGCAGCTGCACATATTAGTAACCCGCGCTGATAAAGAATAAACATATCAAATGTTGAAATGAGCTACAAAATTCTACAAACGCAATTTCAGTAATAATAATGAAGTAATAAAATGCTTTATATACCTCAATCTGAGGGGACATTTTTCTGCATAATTCACACTTTTGATACTTACATGACATTTTGTTAATATCACTTGTACTGAAGACATTGTTAATGCAGGACTTTTACTTTGAATGTCAGTATTGCAGATCATTATTGCGTGTTGCACTTAAATTCCTGTCTTGAATGACTAAAACTGCTCTTTGAAAAAAAAAAAAAAAAAACAGTATAAAGCTGCTGTCATGTATTTTTTGCCTATTAATACACTTACATCTAATTAGATTACATGAGAGAACAAGGTTATTGATTTTGCATGTGTCCAGTCACGGGGATCTGGCATCATAGCATTTTACTGCATCCACGCGCGCCAAATAACTTGCGAAAACAAAGTTTATAAACTTATCGAACATGACCTCTCTGCAAGTAATCAGACTACTCCCTCCACAACAAATCTCCAGAGTCCACCAGAGTTGACTGTTGTGAGTGAAAGCTGAGCGTGCAGCGACATGGACAGGTGTGACGCTCGCCCTGGTACCGTCCAGAGGCGAGCGGCTCCCGAGCAAACCGCCACGTTCATTGCTGGAGTCACAAGGTCTGCGCAGTCTTCTCTTGCATGTCATCCCCGAAAGCTCCATGACATCACCAGCATCGGAGGGTTGGGTCTCCGGTCCGCCTGCAGGGGACGGCCTTGGGAGCTCAATGACACCGGCTCACCTTCATGGGACTGAAATGGCACAGTCACAGTCCCCCGGTGGCGCCGGGGGAGCTCAGCGTCCTCAGAGCTATTTTCCACATGCTGCCAGACCTGCTCTGAGCTCTGGATTATCTGTGTCAGTATGTGTTGTTGAGGATAGGCAGATGAAAGATCCATTTCCCTGCAGCGTTTAACTCTAATTAAGATCTTGATCGTAGTTCCTGGGCGTGGCCGCGTTATCAGCCGCCGAGATCAGGGAACGATGCAGAACTTTGGCTGACAGATAAGGAAGTGGACCAAAATGCGCACAGATACGCCACTTAGATCTCCACCTACCTGACATTGCCATGAGTAAACACGCTTAAGAGCCACCAGGTAGCCGTTTGAGACGCGAACACGCGTTGGGAAACTTCACAAACGCTCTGTTTCTCTTTGCCTCACGCTCCTTCAGCACAGAGGACTGAGTGAATGATTGGAAACAGCTCGCAGGTACAGTGCCGCCGCTTTGACTCCACGCACGCTGTTAAAGTGGAAACAAGGCTAAGCAAGCAAATTCAGGTGTCCTTGTTTCTTTCTGTTTAGACATGAACTGGAAAACCCAGACCAAAACCTGCTGTTTGCTTAGTTAAATAATGGGAATACTGGAAAGCTGTTACAGCAGTTTTTTTTGTTGTTTTTTTTAAAATCATATGAAAGAATCTGCTCAGAAAGTGACCTGGAAGTGTCCGTTTGCTCATCGACGCACCTTTAACCTTAGACCGCTAAATGGTCATTCCAAGAGTCTTGCCCGATGCGGATTGGATTCTTCTCAAATAAAAGCCGACTGGATAACGCAAGTCGTATTGATTTGCTTTAGAACGAAGAAGGGTGTGTGTGTGTGTTTTTTTTTCCTCCTTCTTCTTCAGCACGCCTGTCCACACCCTTTC
>CAAKHG010046794.1:0-12316 GCA_901007715.1 Dactylopterus volitans
TCCTGGTTCTCAAGCAGCAGACATGGACGCGTGTTCTTGGCAGTGAAAGCTCGCTCGGCGGTCCTCTGATTGGCAGCGGCCACAAGCGGGTGCTTTCCTTCCTCCTCCGGGTGGAGACGTGTAACATGGTTTCTCATGTTTTGTTGTGTTTCCGACAAATTTGAGTTGGGTTTGACGCAGCTGTCATGCTGCGGCTCTTGTCCAGCTCCGTCTTCACTTCGTAGAAGCGCGAGTGCCTCCTGACGCCGGCTTACACTGCAGAGGGCAGGGAAAGTCTGGACGCCATCAGTTGAAGTAAAAATCGATTCTTGACAATTCAGAATCATCCATGTCCACAGAGCGTCGCATCCAAGAATCTTTTTATTTTCTCCCACCCCAAACTAAAATGTGTGTTAAATACATGAGACTGTGCTATTGGTACAGTCGTTAGTTCACAAACTCCCAAGGCAAGTGACAGATTTAGGGTCTGCTGCAAATACATTTTTGCAACTGAGCAACGAAAATGGTTTTGAAACGGAAGCCATGTTTGTTTGTTTGTTTTTGACCACATTTCCCATTAAAATTGCATCATTTTTTACTTTAAATCTCCAAAAAGTTTAAATCGCTTCTTGACAGTAAAAATGCGCGTGGTTGAAGGAAGCAGGGGTCAAACCAAGAGGCAAGATGCGAGCAACCCTGGGAAATATTCCTGCAACAGCAGATGTAGATTCCAGTGTTTGTTTATGCTAATCGTAATCATCTCCCAGGATTAATGCTGTGATGATTTATTGATGTTAAAATCAGATATTGATTTTTTTTTTTTTTATTTGTATCCCTGCTCCCTATATCATCTCCTGGAGCAGCAGCATCCTAATCACTCACTGATTGCAGCATAAACACGATTTTTAACCTCAGAATTTTACTGTGTAAATTTAACTTCCTCTTACTGGCTATAATGCGCAAATGCCGTCCGCGGAGCGTCATTGCCAAGCACATCTGGCCACCGATATTACAACTAAAGCGGCACAACAGATGCGGCGGCGGTGGCGGCGTGTGTGTGAGCGTCTCAACGGGGAAGCTGGAGGAAGAATCGAGCCCCCACGCGTCCAATCAGAATGAGTTTCATTGGAAACCACAGATCCACTTCTGGGCGTTGGGTGAAGTGCGGTAGCGCGTCGATGGCTCGGCTGAGACCGATGGAGTAACCAATAGCCATCAAACACTCATTTCACAGACATGGAATTGGGTCTAATCTGGAAATAGTTCCCACCGAAGAACTCCCCTCTAATGGAAATCTACATTCAAAGGCATTTCTTATAGGATTAGTTTTAATCCGTGGCTGTGAAACCGGCGTAGACTGTCTCCTCTCCAGCTCTATTCTCAGTCGCCCAGCCAAGCGGCATGTGACTGTCAGTTTTTAAGAGTTTGGATTAAAAAGTAGATTATGCTTCCTGGAACGCGCTCAAACTTCCTGCAGCCAGTGCGAAGGCTGGAGAAGCCTCGCTAATTGATACAGTTCCTCCCCTCCCCTGCGCTGGTCTCTTAACCGTGGCCCGTGCTCCAGAGATAAGATGCTCTTTATTCTCCTTCCCTTCTCCCTCTTTCCTCTCCCCTTCGCCTGTTTGACCCAGTTTATCAGAGGCAGATAAAAGCAAAAAAAAAAAAAAAAAGAATTTGAGGAGCTGCGGCTTCAAACTTGTTACTGGTGACGGATCGGCTCCTCCCTCCGACGCCATCTTTCCCCTCCGCATCCCGGCGTGTGTGAACCTTGCATGCACAGACAGATGGGCCAGGTGATTGTGAAGGTGTGTCGCATTCTTTGCACCCGCTGACACATAATTCTGGTTAATCATTCGCTCCTTTATCATTGAAAAAGGTTGAGTGAGTCAGGGATAATCGACGGCCGGGTGTTGATTACCCCGCCGATACCAAAGTAACATAAAAATGTTTACACGTGAAAATGGAAGCTTGTGAAGCCAGATTTTCCCACGTCGTGACTCGTACCATTTGCATCCAGGCTGGTTGGTCATGGTTGGATGCGAATGTGAAATTTATGTCTCCTTAGTCACCGTAACTGGTTAAAAAGTATTCAAGTAAAGCTTGTTTAAAGGCCAAAATTGTTCCCCCGTTCCTCCGCGTTTTCATATTGTCTAGACAAGTTGTAAGGAATGTAAAAAAAAAAAAAAACGGCCATTGCCGGTTTTCCCTCTGTCGTTAGCGTGGCTTAGCAAGTTAGCTCAGTTTGATGAGGACCTTTGACAGCTGTGCCCCGACGTCACAGGTTGCACAAATTTGCAGAGATCAAACTTGAGCCGAACCGCGTGTGCATTTTACGCTTCTAAATCGTGATTGCTGGCCAATCGGAGAGGAGAGTTCACCCAGGCCATGGTCAAATTAGATTTGAGATGATAATTCTTAAACACAAGGGGATAAGTTGCTCTTCAGGAGGCTACTCTCATATTTGGACATCGCTTAGGCTTTTTTTTAAGATGCTCAACCTAACACAGATTAAACTTTTCCATTCTTCAATAAACTGGCATCTTAGTGCCTCCTGAGAGTTTGTTGAAATGATGATCTCTTACTAGATGGAGCTAAAGTTGAAAAAAACTTTAGGGAACCTACAGATTTTTGTGTTTATTTGACTTTGACGCCATTGGAAATCCCAAATTCATGAATTACATCTACATTTTTGGAACATTCCAACAGCAGATCCAGCAGATCATTCCATGTTTGGGTAACCTGTCATCGTAGCCAGAGACGGTCACAAACATTCGCGTTTTTTCCCAACGCATGTTGAGTTACTAGCTCGTAGAAAGTTTCGGAAACTTCAACATTCATCGCCGACTTGACGCTGGTGCTACCAGGAGCGCTCGCTCGCCATGGGAGGCATCAGAAACGTCTGCAGATCCTTGAGAAATGGCGGCGCTCTGGATGAAGTGCAGTGGGAGCTGCACGCCAAAGACCGCGCTGCAGTTCAGTCGGCTGATGAATGCAACTCGTAGAGCAGAGATGAGTCGCGGATGCCTGGGAATAAGAATCAAGCAGGAACTGTCACATAACTTCCACTTTTCCTTCATGCCTGCATCAAATGAGCCGCTTGCTCCTCTTCAGCACAAAGCACCAGAGATCCCCAGTCACATTTGACTTTGACTCCCACGTTTGTTCTCTCATTTTGGGTCTCCGAGTTCCCTCCATCAAACCGCTCTACCTTTTCAGATGTAGAAGCAGAAAACCACCGCGTGCCGCTCTAAGAGACGTGGGTGGGAATTCTGTCATCTACCTGACAAAGACGCGGCTCTTCAAGCACTGATGAATGAGCCTAATGACACCAGTAAAACAGTCAACCACCACAAAATCCTACAACCGTTGCACACAAGCTCGAGTAAGCCTACAACACCCCCACGGCCCCCAAACCCTGTAGGCTGATGCTCTGACTCACTTGGAATTTTTCACCTCCAAACACACACACACACACACACACACACACACACACACGCCTCCACATATAACCATCACATGGCATCGCGCCGTCAAGGTTGTGTGCCCATGTAATTGGATGAGAGGAATCATGTTGAGAGCTTTTTGCCCCCCAGCCGTGGCCCTGCCAGCTCGGTCCGATGCCCCTTTCTCAGCAGCCACTTAACTGCCCCGAAGGGATAAACACTCGGGTTTGTACAGCCCACGAGGGTGTGAAAGGTTTTAAAGTATCCGTGCTTTTACCTTTGACCCCCGGTAGCTAGCAGCTAGCCACACACCAGCTCATGTTTGGCCCGGAGGATCCAGCGCCTCTCCATCACTCTTTCAGGCCGGCAAACACATCATTTACTCGACTCCAGCGCCGAGGATCCCACGGGTCCCGAGTCCGGGTAGTTTACAAGACTGCTAAGTAGCCATAAAGGGATTTGGAGGCTCTCATAAAAGAATAAAAAAAAGAGAGCAGTTGAGAGATGAGAGGGCTTTTTAGCACTCTGGAAAATTATGGCGCAGCCCGCTGTAAAATGTAATCAGAATGTGATAAGATGATTGACCGACCGCTCGTATTTCGTGCCCCGACACAAGCGCTCCGAGTGGTTTTGCTGTATTCCCAGATCTCCGCAATTAACTCGGCAATCACCCAATCAAACGGCGCAAATGAAACACAGGTCGTAATCACCTGGAACGATCTGCTCCTCGCGCCTGGACCCGAGGAGCGACCGAGATTTTCTACTGGAGGGTGGAGAATGGAATTGAATTCAATCGGAGAAGTGGGTCTGCACCCTTATTTTGTCCTTTTATTTTCTGAAAACATATCAATTAGACTGCCGCCGTCATGCTCTGCCACATATTTCCTCAGACTAGACGATGATGCCACCTGCCGAGCTCCAAAACACAGAACTGTTGCTGTGTCAGGGAAAAGTGACAGTTGCGGCTGTTTAGACACTAAATTATAGTTAGAAAATAACCCGGAATCCCGAGCCACAACACGAATCTCCTCCACTATTTGCTCCGGGCCAAAAACAAAATCTGTCTATACAATAATCGGGATTGTTGTGGTGTTTAGGGAACATTTGGTAACGTCAGAACTGCAGTCATCAATCTCGAGCTGCCCGCGGTCCTCACCGCCGCCCTCCTCATGAAACGCCCCTGTAGCCCGATAACGACTCGTTTATTCCAGTCAGGTGTGACCAACAGAGAGGCAGGCAGCTCCGGGACACGTCATTCATAAATGCAGCCTTCTCCCTGCCGATATGCGCGAGGCTGCCGAGCGCGCGCAGGCCCGGCGCCGTTTGTTTGGCCCAGCGGTCACTGAGAGGGCTGTTAATTTTACACACACACACCCTTGTTTCAATATTACCGCCGCTCAGGCTCATAAATATATGCAGCACCTTTCAAAACAGGCCGAGCCGCGCTTCCAGAAGATTGGCGCCGCTCCCGCCCACAGACCCGCGCCGTGTTTGCTCTTCTCACAATTGGAATCTGCGCGTGCATCTGCGAGGGGGAGGCACCCTTAAGAACCGGCCGGCGGACACGCGTCCCCGCGCGCACAAAGCCGCTCTGAATATGAATACGTCGCCGCGTGCGATTGATTTCCACACCCCGCTCCGCTCTCCCAGGTTTAGTGCAGAAGGTCGACCAGCGCCTCCCGGTGGCCAATGAGTACCTGCTGCTGTCAGGCGGAGCCCGTGAAGGCGTCCTGGACCTGAACCCGGAGGAGCTGGGCGACTACGCCAAGGGGGCGGACTTTGACCTGGACTTCACGCTGCTGGTGCCGGCGCTGAAGCTCCACGACCGCAACCAGCCGGTCACGCTGGACATGAGGCACTCGCCGCCGTGCCACTCCTGGCTCAGCCTCCGCCTCTGCGACTCCGCCATCCTGTCCCGCTGGAGCGTCTGCTGCCAGGAGGAGAACGGGTTGCCGCCCGAGGAGGACGAGGAGGAAGAGGGAGGCATGGGTGAGTAGCAGACCGGGAGGGGGAGGGGAGGAGGGTGAAGCACTGAATCTGTAAATCAAGGGTGAATAAAAGGGCGGATAAGCAAGACTGTGAAGTAGACAGATGAGGAGATAATTAAGGGGGAAGGAGGGGCGGAGCGGCGCGTCACCGCGTGCTGGAGGGAACGATCGAATTTAGCCTCGCCGGGGTAATCTGACGCATAATGTTGTGAGGCAGTTTTTTTTTTTTTGGCCGGCCGAGCCGCAGCCGTTTCCCAGGTAACAAACGCTGGCGCAGGTGCAACTTGACCGCTGATCTCATCAGTCCGTCTCCTGCGAGCGAGAAACGTCCAAGATGAGAAAAATGAATGACGTTTATTGACGTGTTTTTCAGTTTCCAGCTAAATCGCGTGACGGAGTTGTAACGTTTCCTACAGGATGTTATGTTATTTGTGGGGATGCGGCTTAGTCAACAGAACATACTCTTTTTTTTTTTTTTCCCCTAAATTATTTGCTTGAGTACTCGAAGAGCAGCTCCTGCAGATGTAATGTCGTGCTCTTTATTTATACAACCCCTAACAACCATTTTGGTGAACCAAAGTGCTTAACAATAGACAGCAAGGAAGGAAAGAAAAAGAAAGATCTTCTCCTCTGAGTCATCTGGATTATTTATCTCTCTGTCCGAGGTGACGTCATCAGATAGCGGCTGACTAACGTGGTGTTTTCAGTGGTGGTCGTGTGGGGAGCACGACGGCCCTGGACAGTTTCTACTGCCCCTGCCGTGCTGCTGTTTTTGCATCTGATTAAATGCAGCAACCCAATGGCAACAAATGAGGCACAAAATTGTTGAAGTTCAATAACGATATTGTAGGTGCGATTTCACTTTGTGCGTTTTTAAGTATCAACTGCAGAAATGTTCAAGCAATCTAAAACTAAACTAGGATATGATTATCTCAAAATGCCGTCAACTCATAAAAACCAATCTCTCCTTGAAGGACAAAAATGTGGGATCGACAACAGCGATGAGTGATTTCCTTATTTTGACAAATATGCCAATTTTGAGGTGAAAGGCCTCGTCTCCTGACATTTTTTGCATCAGTTTGTTTCAGAAATGTGGTCAGATCAGGTGAAACGTTGTGTTGCAGCTGCTATTAAAGCATCAGAACTGCTAAAAGGGTTGAAACTCACCTGTCGTGACCAAAAACAAGCTTTTAGAAATTAGTCACACCTGCCGACCAGATATGCCACCATTTTGGAAATGAGGTCCGGGGAACCGGAATTCACATGTTATTGTCTCATGACGGAACCAGGATGTTCTGCAAGCATCACTAAGGGACCTGATGAGTTACCAGACACATTTAAAGGGGCGGCAGCAGCTGGGTCACACTGGATTCTTCTATGTTAATTGTCCGACTGATTAATCTTGTCTGTCGCTGCTACAAATTTCTCGTTTTGGTCAACCTAAGAACAAGAACAAGCTCCTAAACCCCCGAAATACAACTCAGATTCTGCCCACTATGGCCTGTGTTATAATAATTTAGGAGAGATCCTCATAAATTGCACCTGTGATGCTTCAGTGTGTTTAGACCCACGAATGAGTCGACACAAAATACAGAGTGAAGTGCAGCATCTGTCTAAGCACCATGAACGTAGCGTCTATGGTGACCTCAGACCCCCAAACCGTCTTCCTCTCCTGATCAGGAAAAGGCTCCATCCCCTCCCTGGGTTCTCCTCAGTCCCTGGACGGGTGCTACTTCTCTCCGGCGCTGGTGACGGACTGGTTCTGGGGGGTGGTGAGCGAGGCTGTGGAGGAGCTGAGGCGCAGCCCCCAGAGAGGCATCCCGACCCCCGAGCGACTGGAGCGCAACGGCCCGCTCACCACCATCATCCTGCAGGTACGCGCGCCTCCGATCGCCGCCGTGCTTTCATGACTGCAGACGAACGTTTGAGGTGAATCCGAGGAGCTCAAACGCCGCCCCCCCTCTCTGCCGCCTGCAGGCAGGCTCCAGCCGGGTGCTGTACGACCTCCTGCCCGTGGTGTCCTTCCGCGGCTGGCCGGCCGTGGCCCAAGGCTGGCTGACCGCCAACCACTTCTGGGACGGTAAGATCACGGAGGAGGAGGCCATATCTGGCTTCTATCTGCTGCCCTGCTGCTCCCCGCTGGGCGGTCGTCCTGACAGGGAGTGGAGACTGGCCTTCTCACGCAGCGAGGTGAGGAGATGCTCCTCGCTCTTTGGCGTCTGGATTTTCTTTTTTAAGCATCTTTTAAGTTTCTGTTATTGCTGTTCTTTTTTTTTTTTTCGATTGACAGGTGCAGCTGAAAAAGTGCATCCCCTTCCCGATGGCTCAGGCCTTCCAGGCGGCCAAGGCGGTGCTGTCCCGCATCCTGGCCCGCCCCCGCGCCGGCCTCAGCCTCTACCACCTGCGCACTCTGCTCTTCTGGGCCTGCGACCGACTTCCCACCGCTTACCTGTCCTGTCCCGACGCCGACACCCCCGGCCGCCTCCTCCTGGGCCTCCTGGACGATCTGGCCCACTGCATCCTGGGTAAAAACTGCCCGAACTACTTTCTGCCCCAGTGCAACATGCTGGAGCACCTGAGCGACAGCCAGGCGCTGCTCGTCGCCAGGAAACTGGCCCACGTGCGCTCGGACCCCAGCGAGCACCTGCGGGCGGCGCTGGACCAGGCCCAGCAGGCGGGCCAGCTGAAGAAGGAGCTGGCAACCACGAGCACAAACGGCCACGGCTCCCCCGGGCACCACCCAGCCAACGGCATCATCTCGCCTTCGGAGGACAAGCTGGCGCAGCGGCTCCAGCAGCTGGTGACCGAGAACCCTGGGAAATCCATATCAGTCTTCCTCAACCCCGACGACGTCACCAGGCCGCACTTCCGCATCGATGATAAGTTCTACTGACGAGCACACACTCCGGAGATGTGTGGCCGTGCGTGTGTGTGTGTGCGCGTGTGTGTGCGCGTGCGTAGCCTATAAACATACTGAAAATCCGGCCGGCGCCTCCTGAGGCCGAACGACGGCGATGCAACCGACTCCTCAAACCAAAAAAACACTCGCGTCCCACTGCTGGAAAAAAAAAGAAACCCGCACGGACGGATGTCGCACACGAGAGGAGATGTCGCCGAGCTGTTGCCACGGAGACGGCCCACTCCCAACGAGGCCGGCCTTAATGAGACTTATCAGCTGGTGCTACAACGAGCAAAGACGAGGGCTGGCTTGAGTCGTGTAAAACAAGTCAAGCGAGGATGTGAACGTTAAGTTTGTGTGTGTGTGCGCGCGCGTGCGCTCGTTCGTGTGTGTGTGTGTTTGTACACCCAAGGCTTTTCAAATATTACTTAACGCTTGTAAAGACAGGAGGAGAGAAGCTCCTTGATTGCTTGCTGCGTTTCTCCTCTTTCTTTCAGTTTCTCGGCCGTGATCCGAGTGGGCGACGGTTGAATCGGAGAGGAGAGGCGAGGTGCGCGTGATGTAAGTGAATGTAACGCTGCGCGCAGAGCCGCCTCGTCTTTCAACAAAGACCCTCCCCTCTTTCAACTGCATTTTTAGCTTTTTTTTTCCCAACTCCCACGCCTCATTCGATGACACAATTTTTCACCTTTTTTTGATTTTTTTTTTTTATCTTTCTCAGGTATTCACAACACTTTTTTTCCCAGTATTTTTAGATGTAAATGAGTCACTTTGAAGGTCTTTAACCGCGTTTCATAGCCGCTGACGTTTCATTGGGGGAATGGAATGTACCAAAGAGCTGAGCCCGTCACAGCGGGGAGCGTCCAGGACACCTCGCGTACGCTGTCTGATAGTCTGGGAGCGGAAGTGGAAGATGCCAACATGCGCTCGCTAATTAGTCGCGCTTGTCCGTTTGTATTCACTCTCCACAGAGACTTGCGGTCGGTTCTCAGACGGGAGTCAGTAACCACCCAGCTAACGAGTCTGCGAACTCGCTGTTAGCCCGCTTGTTTTTCTCTCCTCGTCAACTAAAATTCCCCCGAATAGAACAACGTCCAGTCCAGAGAGACGCGCTCGGCGAGCTGCCGTGACCGGCGAGCTGGTGAGAATGTCGGTGATTCGCTCACCAGAGCTAGCTAGACCTAGCTCGAGCTGTGAGAGTTGGCAACCATTTTGTTAGCTGAAAACGTCTCAGCTAACACAGCCAGGAAAAAACTAGATTAAAGATTAAAACTTGGCCAAGATCATTCAGGTTTTTCAGTTGTTGTTTTTTTTAAACTGCAGTCGTAAAATTCTTGAAACTCACTGAGTTTTGTTCTCCACCAGTGACGTCCTCCATGTTTGTAGCGTCCTTGTTGGCGACCAGGAGAGCCGGCAGCCATGTTTTGTCAGTGTAGCTGTAAGGACGGGAAGGTTCATCCGCTGTAGTCATGACGACAGCACGGTCCTCAAAAGCCCCGCCCCTCCCAAAAACGGCACCTAGTTTCACATTGTGTCGAAGAACTGCGTTACATTAGATTTGGGCCTCCTCTCATATTCTTTTCAGACAGTTGAACGGCCTTATGGGACACGGACTGCTGCTCACTTTCTCCTCCCGGCATCCCTCCGTCGAATCCTCCACGGTCGCACGCTAGCGGCACCGTTGGCGACACCGTTAGCAACCGCTCCACTGCCAGCCGCACGGCCCGCAAAACGATGGCGCGGCGCGCCGGCAGCGGCCACCCATCAGCTCTCCGTTCCCGACATTAGCTCAGCGAGTCTGCACACAAACGGCCGAACAAACAAGCACACGAGTGGCCGGCGTTCACGCGGCGGCGAGCAGGAAGCGAGGTGACGGACGCGAAGCCGCCGCCGCCGCCGCCGCCGCACCGAGCGACTTTTATCTCCAGCCAGGCGCATGAACACTGCTACATGTTACAACACTGACTCTTCAAGGTCTACAAATATTACGTGCTCACTACTGAATGGATTTTTTAAAATATATATATATATATATATAGTTGGTGTGTGTGTGTGTGTGTGTGTGTGTGTGTGTGTGTGTGTGTGTGTGTGTGTTGAACCTGAGGAAGAAAAAAAAACCAAAGGTACCGAATGTTGACTCCTCCCACACAGAGGAAGCGGGCTGCGTATGCGTGTTTATGTGTGTGTGTCTTAAGCACTTTTTCAAGATGGCCGCGTCTTCATTAAGCTACATTGGACACGTTTTTCGAAAAGAATGACACAGCGTTTTATCTCCCGGTGAGTTCAGCTGAGTGATGGTCCGCTCTCGCCCTCCCCTCCGTGTTTGTCTGCGAGTGCTTGCGTCTCACTTTGTACCTTAACGGGCCGAGTTAGAGATTATTTGACACTGGAACCAATCAGATGTGTTTCTCCCGGACATGATATCAACAAGAATATCAAATCATGTCTTCAGCGGCTAATGTCAGTTCCTGGATATGCAATCAAGTCCTCTTTTAGACACTGTAATTGTACTTCGGTGTACAGTAAGTTTATTAGCGAGCAGGCGAAGAACTATCGCATAGAACACTGATTAAACTCCCAAACTGTGCTACTTTATTTATAATCATTACTCTCTCTCTCTCTATATATATATCTATATATAGATATATTTTCTGCTGACTTTATCGAAGATTAAGCTGTGGATAAGCAACTACAATGAATGTATCCACCTCGTCTCTCCAATCAGCTGCTCACTTTAAAAAAAAACAAAAAAAATGGTCATATCCAACCTAAAAGTGCGGATGAAAAAAAACTTATTTCAATAATTTAAATTTCATATCTCTTTTATGACTGCTTTCTCTTTTTTAAATAAATTAAGTGCTAATTTTTCTCTGTATCATGACTGATTTGCTGTATTTATTACTGTTTTATTATTTTTTTCGGATCAATCTTCAAGCTTTAGCATGAAATAAATCTCTGCATTTTGAGTCATTTTGTGTGGAAATGCCTTTTCTTAATGGATAAAACCTTTTTTTTTTGTGCCATGATAGATAGAAAAAAAATCAATTCAGTGTAAATGTTTTTTTGAGCTGAGCTGCAATACGTGCGTCGTCCAACAGAGGGCGCTCCGAGACTGCGTGAGAAAGCCCCTCGGTCTCACGCTGGGACTGAGGGGCTTGATGCTGCACATAGAAAAGAAAAAAAAATTGCTTAATTTCCACATGTTATGACAGCGGTGTCGATCCATACTTCATATTTGTCACTGAGAGACCAGAGTTTAATGTGTCACAGTTTAATTCAAGATGGCGGCTCCGTCTGCGCGTTCAACGCCGGCCACAAACGCGAAATTATGAACAAATAAGTGGGTTTTTTGTTTTGTTTTTTTCCCAGTTGGTTTGTTTTTACAAACCTTGGAAAGGTCAAAGGTCAGCGGGGATCCGGGACGCCCGTCACCTGAGCAGCACAGATCCTCGCCGCCAGCCGTCATTTACATCCTTGGCTCATAATTCCAGCAGCTGAATCGGTGGGTTTAAAGATATGAAACATGAAAACGGCTTCGCGTTACGCTTTAAAATCCACTAAACTCCATGTGAGACGCAGGCGGGCGATGAGACGCAGGCGGGCGATGAGACGCAGGCGGGCGATGAGACGCAGGCGGGCGATGAGGCCGCCGCTGATGTTTCCCGGCTGACCTTTGGCGACCTTTCGGGCGGTGACATTTTTGCAGCGTCGCAGCGGACTAAGGAAACGCAACCTTTCTCCCGACTGACACGTTCTGTTAATGCGGAACCTCGTTCACGTTTTAATTAAGTTCACAGGAAGTCAAAGATTAAAAAACGTAATTTGAGCGCCGCGTCCCCGCACGCCGATCGGCCCCAACGCTACGAGCGCCGACACGTGAGGGGAACAGCGCCGATTACCCGGTTGCCATGGCGCCTGTCAGCAGGTTGGGTATGTTTGGCAGCCAGCGAACATTTCGGCCTCAGAGTTGATGTTTTAGAAGCTGGAGGATCTGAGCCACTTTGACA
>CAAKHG010046796.1:0-13212 GCA_901007715.1 Dactylopterus volitans
TAGCTCCCACTACTCCTCCCAGAGTAAAAAAAAAAAAATTAATAATGCAATGTCTACATCATATTGCAGGTATAGCATTACATATATGATACCTATTATGATCACAATCAATCAATGATAGCAATCACCTTTAAATAATTCTAACATAAAATATGCATTGTATGGTATAATATATAACCCATCATATTCCCATTATATGTCATCTACTATACATCATCACACTTTATATATAATTGTGTATACATACGTATTACATATATAATATATAAGCGCACATACTCGCATTCATATCTAGATATACATGTATACAGTATATGTACACATGCACATATACATCCGTCTACACCTATATAAACACCCATATAACATTTAATTATTAAACGTCATGTGATCATTTAAACTGAATTATCATATTTGCTCTAGATATACAGCCTGGTAATTGATTCCACTCACAAATTCCTCTTTATTAAACCGTCCTTTTGATAGCATCAGTTTCAGCGGTCGGTAATGGGAAGTTATTCGCGGCTGCAGTCCTTGGCTGCATTTATACACGAATTCGAATTTAAAAAAAATAAAATAAATAATAATAAAAAAAATTGTGCGACGTTATTATGAGCTGACAGCTTTCTGAAATTCAGCTAAGGGTCACGATGAAATATCGCAAACACAGCCGGGGAATCTCATGAGTAATAAAAAAAATAAATAAATAAATAAAAAAAGGTGAACCTTCACAGCTCTCCATACCTGCCGACGCTTCTACTGTCTACCTGCCCGATATTACATGGCACCTTTCCTTTTTTTTTTTTAATGTTCTCTGTAAATCCTGTGGGGAAATTACTCAAGCCCAGTCGCCGCCGTTTGTGACAGATGGAAAACCTTTCCGAGGGGGATTACGATGCCCTGGACTTGCTTTCGTTCTCATTTCTTCTAAAGCTCGGGGTATCAGTTATCTGTCAGACGAGCTCTTGACGGAGGTGCACATGTCTGGGCTCGCCCTCCTCGCCGGAGGAGGTGGGGGTTGGGGGGGGGGTGAAATTCCCCTCTGTGACCCCCTTTTTGTCTCTCGCGTCTGTCGGGGGACGCGACAAGGCGATGGCAACATTTTTGAAACGCGGCCCTAATGGCGCACCCCGTTAAAGCCCCGCTAACGCCGTCGCCCTCGCTCGGGGGAAGGCTTTAAGGCCCATCCGTCGTCGCGTGCCACATTCACAAGCGCCCCTCGGAATGGGATTAACTTTTTAAGTACACAGTTAGAGAGGAAACTGATGGACCGTTCCATTAAACGGGACATTGTTGACTTATCTCTTATTGAGATGTAACGTAGTGAAGAGAAACTGCACAGGCGCACAATAGGTGTGAATCCAAGCTGCTTTCAGAGTCTCCGTTCGGTGATCTGGGACTCAGATTAAACCACGTTGCGCCAATCATGCCGAACACGCTACCAAAACATTGCAAGCTTTTTTTTTGATTTTGCAGGTTCAGTTCGGCTCTGTTCCTTTTGAGCAAAATAATACGCACAAAACACATAGAAATACCCACAAAACGCAGGATGCGATCCGAGAGTTTGCAAACGCAAGCGCCTAATTGCGACATACGCTTTGCACGCGCAGGTCTGGCGCAGGTATCGCGGTACCGCCCCCTAGCGTTTCAGCGGAGAATTGTGTGTACATGTGTACACGTTGTTTATGAATTTTGACCGCAGTTGCGCTGTATAACCAACAGAGAGCTCCGTCTCTCCATTCATAGACCTCAATCCCATTAATTTAAAGCCGTTCAAGTAGTTATCGGACGAACGTTTAATTGATCAAAGAGCGAAGAGGTCACATATCGTTCTCCTGAGTAAGTAAGTCTTGGTATAGCTTTGACACCCTCGAGCTAACTGTCGCTCTGCAGAGAACTTCGTAGCCTGGCTCTCGATATTTCATTAGCTTTAAAAATATGTCGTCTTCAACAATTGACACGGGCTCAAGGCCCCCATTTCAGCTGTTAAGCTGTTGATAGCTTCAATCGGCGCCTTGTCGCGTTTGTTCGCTGCATAGTTTTTTTATGCTAGGTTGTGAACCGCTAGCAGCGTTGTCAACAGCAGTCTCTGCCTGCAGCTTGTTCGGGCGTCTCCATCGCAGGTGCTTTATCCTGCGCTTCTGAAATGAGCCAACTTGGTCTGACAAAGTGTACACTGAACTGTAGCTCCATTTTTTTGCAAAAAAACCCCCAAAAAACTGACACACATTGCTTCGCTTCTTACTGAACGCGACGTATCGCGTGATACGCGATACGTTGTTTGTGCAGCGTAACGTGCCCCGTGTATCTATCACGTATGAGGATAACTACATCCCTGAGAACATTTATTGTCAAGTTAATATTATCATCTTTAGCTTTCAGGCAGCATTTACGCCCCTTAATACTTTTTTGTTGGTGAGGAATGAACGCAGACGAGGAAAAAAGAACCACGTGTCATGTACACGGTTATTGATTTTTTTCTAAACGGTTATGCTATCCGTGTACACGTGTAGATAGTGACACCCCTAAATCAGAATGTAGCATTTTTCCCGGTAGGACATGTGGGATAAGCCAATGCTATTGTGCTTTTAAGAGCATGAATATGAATCTCAGGTGTGCGGTCGGTCAGCTCCGCGCTGTTTGACTAACCAGCTGCGCTCGGATGGGGGGGGGTTGTTTGAGGAGAAGCTCGCTCAGGTGAAAAGTCAGATTTCTGTGCAGAAGGAATAACACACATCTACTGTCAAACATTATGACAGATATCAGCAGGCTTTTTTGGGATTTTTGCGCAAATACCTGAAACTTTTCCACATAAGGTGGTTGAAAGGGTGAAAACAGGCTGTTTTCGTGGAGCTGAACAAGTCCACTGCCGTTGGAAAATTTGTTTTCTTTTGCACCGTAAACGCTTTACTGGGAGTATTTTTTTTTTCCTTTTTGGAACAACAGCACACATACATTCATTGGAAGCTTTGGCGAGTACAAGAACATCCATACACGTGTTTGCCCAGAGTGGCCAGACATGTTCCTCAATAATGCCTGAAAGAACTTAATACATTCAACAAGGAGCAACTGGAGGGACACTGGATCAGTATCTGCAGTCCAAACCAGTTACATCAAGTTTCTCGAAAATTGAGCTTTTCTAAACATTGTTTTTATTTTTTTTATTTTATTTTTTAAAGCTGTCCCAAAACCCCAAACTGCACTTTGCTGCTTTCTTTTTTTTTGTCCCCCTGCTCCTCTTTAAAGCTTTTGAATTTAATCAACAGTTTAAAAAAAACCCCAAACAAAACAAAAAAATCCATTATTTGCCTGCAGTGACATAGGTGGGAACACTTAATGGCATCCGCGACCTGCCTTGACCCACGGGGGTTAAGACACTCAATTCAATGCCTGATTGAAGAAGGAAAAAAAAAAAGAGCGGAAGCCGGTATTTGCTGTTTGTAAGCACTTGCTTTTTGTGTGACTTGATATTCCCACTGGTAGCCAGACACTAATTCCAGACTTCCCACAACATTAGACAGAAAACAGCCTGAAGGAAGCTCATTTCCATACGTTGCCCCCCATGTCCCTGCACTCCAACGCTCTCCGACTATATTAATTGTCTACAGCTTCACCGGGGGAACGGATACTTTCTTACATCTTTGACATTCATATAAATGACACTCTCTGTTTTGGCTGCGTCAGAAACCTCCCCGGTCCGTTCAGCCCTGCTCTCGCTTCATCATTAAGGCCGAGAGAGATATCCACCGGGAAGGGTTCACCAGGTTTATGCGTCTCCGCTGAATGTGCCTTCAAAGCTTTATGTGCGGCCACGTCGCCGCGTCCGTTCCTGCGGAGGCACCGGAGCGCCGCGCTCTCGCGGATGCAAGGACTTTTTCACCGAGCTCGGGAGTATAAAGTTTGGAGCTGGGAGATGATTAGCTTAGCATATAGAAAAGCGGTAAAAGAAAAGAAAAGAAAAGAAAAAAAAACAGCAAGCCTGCTAGCTTGATCATGTTATTTTGGCTTAGTTATAACAGAAATTATGTTAAAAAAAAAGTGCTCTCTAGGGATAGTTATCCTCTGCAATTAGTTCCTCACAAGCAAACGTTTATCAATATATGAATGAATGAATTTATTTCGAACATGTATAAAAAAAAAAAAATAAATAAACAGTAACATTGACTCTTTGTGTACACATAAGTTCAAAAAAGGAGTAGGAAGAAGTATACACTTGAGCATCCTGCCTCTGCACTGCCACCGTTCCCGCCGCCGTTCCGTGGCACCTCGGTTTTTGGGGGTCACGGTTTGGTAGGAATACAGGTCCCGTAAACAAGCCTAATCTATAGTTGGGTTCTGCATTGGATCAGTTTTGTCCACAAAATGTGAACAGCAAATGAGCTCTCTCACTGGAAAAAGCAACGGGTCAAATTCCGTGTGTGTGTGTGTGTGTGTGTGTGTGTGTGTGTGTGTGTGTGTGTGTGTGTGTGTGTGTGTGTGTCTCTATTCAAAGTCTTAGATATTTAAAAAAAAACGACTCTTGCTTTCATTTGAGGCTGCTTTCATAGATAAATGCTGTTGCTCTTTCCTTTCGTAGGTGGTTATTTCTGTAATACACTACGTGCAGTACAGCTGTGAACGTGCTTCAGAATGGACAACAGCCTATTATCGGACTAACACGTCAAAATACATGACTATATATTATTTTTATAATAGAGTCACCTGAAACTCAACTGACCAAAACTCTGATGTGGAAGGACGGAATAAAAGATGAGATGAGAAGGAAAGAGAAGAAGATGGAAAAAAAATAAAAGAGTGGGGGAGGGTAATCTTTGGAGACGGGGTTGTAATTTTACTAAGTGAGTCATCAAAGATAGCCATTTAATCCCAGATCTGTCCCAGGCAGGAAGAGAGAACTCTTTTGATCAGAAAATGAGGCCAGCGCCGGGCCTCCAGAGAAACACCCAAATCCATTTCGAGGATTGAAGTCAATTCGGGGAATGAAAAGATCAACAAACTATTTGTCAAATGCAAAGCCCGTGGTTATCTAATTAAGTAAAAATATACACGAGCGCGGCCGCCGCTGCCGCACGCACTATCGGAGGGGAATAAACTCAAAATTTTTCTCCATATTTTGACAATCCATCGAGAGAGACAGAGAGAGGGTGGGGGGGGGTAAACCAACGAGCCTCGGAGCTGGCTCCTTGTGAGGCATTTATCACATCAGGGGGAACCTCAGCAGAGGTGCAAATCACATGCATTAATCATCCATCAGCGCGTCTGCTCTGCTTTCTGTGTAAATTGAATGAGATGGATGGCTTTTTGTGTATGTTTTTGGTGTTGTTAAAATGGCGCTTTAAGTGTTATGCAACCTCCCCGTCTCTCTCTCACACGGAGAAATATCACAGCTTTGACGGCCGTCCTCCATTATTGAACAGAAAGGGAGAAAAACTGCAGGTGGTTGGCGTTTAATATTTAACAGGTTTTTGCTGGGTTCCAGCACCTGCCTTGCATACTGAGGCGAGGTGGAAGGATCTCTCCGCTGACCCGGCCCGCGGACCCCGGCGGCCTCCGGGCGCCAGCCCTCCAGTCCAGCCACCGCATCTCCCGGCTCATCCTGTTCCCTCCACGCAAAGCCCTCATCTGCACCCAAACACTTGATCTTCATGCTTTATTCATTTTCCGATAACGTGCACATGGCGGGTGAGTCTGTCTGTCAGCCGCCGCTCGGATCCCTGGGATTAATGTAAGTCCCCACAAACTAAAAAAACAAAACAAAAAAAACAAAACAAAAACAAAGACATATTCGGCGGCGGATGATAATGGATAGGTGCTATTTGCATCGTAATATGAATTCATGAGATCCGTCTATATGCGTGAGGCGGCGGCGGCTGCCAATTCCGGCGTTGATGTGACGTTTTGTTTTAGCCGGGGACGATGCTTCTCTCCAGATGAGGGGCGGAGGCAGGGGTGTCCCGCCTCATCAGGGGAGCTGTTTATCATGGTTTCATGATCGCCACCGCTGCTCTCTTTCTTTTTTTTTTGTTTTGTTTCAGACAAATCAGTCGCAACACTTCTCGACCAACATTCGGCAGGGAGAACGTGCCTCGCGCGCTCCCTCGGGACCACCAATTCTGAAGCCACTCTTTTTTTTTCTTCTTCTTCTTTTTTTTTTGTTTTCGTCCGCCCGGCGCACGAGCGAGCGAGCGACACCATGTTTTATGTTTAAAATGAGAGGAGGGTGTCATGAGGCGCTGCTGAAATGCACCGAGACCGCGTTTGATTGCCTCGCTCGGGTATGGGAGGAGGAGGAGGAGGAGAAGGAGGAGGCTGTTCTCGTGTCAGTTTGGTGCCTATCACTTGCCGCTGGTTTGCCTCATCATAAATAATGCAGTCTCCACCCTGCCCACCCAACAAACACCTAAATGAAGAGAGCCTGCATTGCAGATTCTCGAGAATGAGAAAGGTTACTTCAAGGAGCATGGAGAACCACAATGAGGAAGCAGCGGGGAGCGCTTGACGAGGATGCCTCCGTTTTTGAGGGCGGCGTTCACAAATATGTGTTTTCTTGTCAGGAGAACGCGTGTGTTTGCGTGCGTGCATATGTGTGTGTGTGTGTGTGTGTGTGTGTGTCAATGCCTTTCGTGCATGCGCATCCGCAAGTGTGGGTGGAATAAATAAAGCTAGATATCAGGGGCAGTATAGCAGAGAAGAGAGAACTCTATGGGTGAATATGTAAGCCTGTAAAAAAAAAAACCCAAGTAGCTCTATCTCCCAAAATATCATGTTTTTTGGGAGCGATGAGATTGGCAGGGGAAGATATGTGATGACAGTTATTGTCAACATAAAAGTCTGCTCGAGCGATGCTCCAGAAAAACTTGCAGCTGAGAAATTCCAACCCAACGAAGAAAAGAAAGAAGGGGAAAAAAAAAAAAAAACGCTTCCTCTCTACTTTTAATCACCTGAGTTTCTGATGAAATACCTCAGCTGGAGGCGTGTCGGTTACGTCGGGAGTTCAGCTGAACCCAGTGCTCTCTGACCACGGCGTGCCAGGCAAATGTACAGACGCTGTAAATATGCACGCAGCTTTGACACTGACGGGCGTCTGTCTAGGAAGCCGACCTCAAATCAAAGATGATCTGCCATGAAATCGTTCACGAATCATTTTTTTTTTTTTTTAATCAGTCAGCTTTCAGTTTGCCAGTCCTCCGCGGCGGCCGTCGCTGCCCAGATGGCCTGCGGCTCGTTCAAAAACGCCCAGTAAGTGGCTGCATCCTGATGAAGCTGAGAGCAGGCGGCATACTGTCCTGCTGGAAGACTCCAGCAACCCCCGGCCAAGAGATTATTCACAACCTGGCAACCCGAAAGATCCTCATGCTAATGACTTACAACACAGAAATAATTAGTAAATGACTCGTGAATAGAAACTGTTGCAAATAGACGTGTACATTAGAGTAGGATTGGGGGGTGGGCAACATATAAAACATATATATAGTACCGGAGTAATATTGTGCTGGGATATTCGTACACTGTGATTTAGTGTGTTGGCAGGAAAATCAATTGGAGACCACTAATAAATAATGCAGATTTTTAATTAATCCAGCAAGCTTATTTTTATTTTTGGCATGAAGTGGAAACACTGCATATGCTCCGGTGGTCTATATCAACATGAAGCACTTATCAGAGTAAATCTGAGATGACTAATGTGTTTTTGTTTTTTTTTTTGTTTTTTTTTTATCAGCATTTATAATCACGAAGGGTCATTACAATGTTGCAGGTGATGACAAATTTATATGTGACATTTGTTTAAAAAGTGACATTCGGCTCCATTGGTTTACCCGTAACTTCTTCTGCATGCATGCTGAGCAATAATTCGTCACCATGTGTGATTAGACAGCAGGAATTTTGAACCATGAAATTTTGTACATGCAAAAAAAGTTTTGGTTTTTTTTGCACCGAAATAATAACTGTTTGACATTGACGGGCAACGGCGACGGCAACTGAATCTGTTTTTTTTTTTTTTTATTTTCCTTTCAATGTGCAAATGGTCCATCAACATTTGGACAAGCCAACTTTAAATTCGAAGAGACTAGCTAGGTCAGGTCAACTTTGAAGCTGGTCTTGGGTAAATAATGACACTTTATCTCATGGTAATTTATGACTAATGTTCAGTCATCTTCATATTTGGAGGCTAAAGATGAGAAGGATCCTGGTACAGATTCCTCCATGATAATTTCACACATACGTGTTTCATACATTCCCTAATGGGAGCAGCAGGTGAGTTTAAAGATGTTATCTCTTCCCTCCTGGCTGCAACAGCATTTGCAACGGAGTTCGCTTCATGAGCAGAAAGAATCCTCTTCTGTTTTGTTTTTTTTTGTTTTTTCTTCCTTCTTTCAGAAACGTTAACCTCGATGAAAAGTAGATCAGCCACGGGTGAGCGGCTGCTTCGTCGAGCAAGTCGAGATGGCGGACTCGCATCGGCATTCTCCCGGCGCGCCTCAGCATTAGCACGCGGCCTCGGCGCGAGAAAAAAAAAAAAAAACCTGCGTCAAACGCGGATTAGGCGGAGGTCAATGGCTGTCACGTCAGGTGCCGGCGGTCCATGTTGGAAATAATGAGCCGCTCAGAACATGACAGACACAAATAGCATGATGTATGGGGAACGAGCTCGGCGCAGGCTGCGTGGGCTTAATTGATAGTCGGGTGATTAATAAAGGCAGAACGTGCGCGCGCGAGCTCAATTAATGGTGTCATGTTTGCGGAGACGACACCCACACAGCGGCGCCTGTGGAAAGCGGCGTAGTGGCGAAACAAAGAGTAATAAATGGCTGCTGGGAATCTTAATTAGTGGCAGCGGCGATGTTTGTCGACTAAAAGTGTTACAAGCGCCCAGTGTCGGTTGGTAACACCGCCGGCTGCCTTCGACTGTTCTCTGTACTACAGTACGATTCGCAGACACTCGATTCTGGGAAAATATCCCAGCCATGTTTTCCCTTCTGGAAAGTAGACGAGCGGTCGTGCGAGCTTCAAGACATGGATGCGGAGCCAAGAAAGCGTATCTTGGCTGGTTTGTTCAATTTTAATGTTTTTTTTTTTCTCTCTTTCTCTCTTTTCATTCACAGAAAAAGAATTTTTAACATCACGGCTCTGCCCAGGAATTGGCCCTCCACCATCGCCAAATGTTGCCCGGGCGAAGATGAAGTCACGAGTGACGGTCAGCTGCCCCCGCTCCTCTTTTCTGTTTTTCATTTTATTTTATTTTTAATTCTGAAACCCACCAAACAGACTGTTCATCAGCATGTCAGATTTAAAAAAAAAAAAAATCATCTCACCTCCGCACCACATGATAAAAAAAAAAAAGCCTAAACCTTGTCAAGACGCAGCAGAGGAACCTGGGGGAATGTGTGGACTTTTTGGCATGCCCAACCTAATAACTGTCAGGAGGCTCACTCGGGTTTCAGAGAGACGTGAAAACCAAAACTTGGAGCGAACGTCAGTCGAGCCTTTTACTGTCTAAAAGAATAGCAAAGGCGGAAGGATGTGAAGCTGTTCCTTCAGTCTCCGCCGAAAACTCCACCATCAAAGCCAAAGTGGCTCTTGCTTCCGAGCCTCTTTTGTGACACCTCAAGCGCTTTGTATCTTTATTAAAATCATTTTTTTTTCTTTCTTCAAGGTCGTACTGAAGAAAGAAAAACACTTGGAGTACATAATGCCACAATTAAGCGCTCGCTAGCATCATATCAACTGTCTAAAATAGTAAAAGGGCAAAAAAAAAACCCCATCTGACTGTAATCCCCATTCATCACCTCGTTAGGAGTTCAGTTTTAGCCCTGATCCTAAAATAACAACCTTATCTCCTCCCCGCATATTAAAAGGAGGCTGATGATGAACCGATTTTGTTTCGGAGGGACTCGTGCCATCCATCACGCTGCGAAAAATGTAGCGCAGCTCCCGGAGAGGCTGGCGCGCTGCCCGCGGCTCCCAGGGCGGGAGAACGCCGAGGCTCCAGCTGCCTGCCTGCCCCGGTTTGGTGCAGCTGAGGCGCCACCCGCCTGCTACCTGGCAGCGCATGGAGGAGCGCCGCCCACTCCATCAGACTTTGGAATCCAGAGGTGCAGAGAGTGCAGTCCTCCGTGTGTGTGTGTGTGTGTGTGTGTGTGTGTGTGTGTGATGAGATGGGCTTCTGTACAAACACACGAAACAATAAGAAGCAAACAGGGAATTGTGCTGTCTTTTTTTTTTCTAATTAGGCTTGTGCTAATTTTAGCGGTGGATAAAATTGGTCCCACCTGAGAAAGATCATTCTTACGTTGCCATGTGATAAAAAGAGAATTAACAAACCTTCAGAAACTCTCACCCAAAACTACCAAATCAGGCATGTGTGACACAATCATGATGAACATTCAGCATGTCAGAGAACGAAAGAGAGAGGAAAGAAAAAGAAGCTACCAGGTCGGGGTTTTTTTGCTAATTTTAGCGACCCCTGTGGATGAAAGCGGTACTTCCTGAGGGGAAAACTTCCTTTCTCAATTGCTTTGTCGTACAAAGATTAGTCTTCACTTAAAAATTTATTCAGAAAACACGTTTATTCACAACAAGTCTATTAAAGAACTCACAACTTTATAAAAGTATTTTTGAGAGACTAAATTCCACTTCAAATACAACATTTTCTGTGAAAGATTTTTCATTTTCTCAGGTGTTCCTGGCATTTAAGAGTTAGCAAATCTTATGAAAATGAATTAGTATACCCTCAAAAGCCAGAACCAAAAACCAAATCTTTAAAATATAGCCAACGTCTATATATGAACTATGAAAACTAGCTATGTATATGGTAAATGTGTGCTTAATGTAAGACAATGACCTATGGCGAGACAATTGCATCCTATTTTTAGCTACTTTTTACTTCTTCCGTTGACATTTTGTGTACATAAAAAACATTGCAGTAATTTTTTCAGTATCATTCATTTAATCACTCACTTTCTCAGCTGTTTCTCAAAATGCAGAAATGCAGTGAAAATAACTCTTTTTTTTGTTAGTATATTGATTATTGACTCACGAGTGAACACACTTTAAACTTGACACACCATTAACCTTCTCGCCATTCCTCAGCACAGCAGAGGTCAGATTTACTGGGGTTGGCACCAGTCCTGCTTGTTACGTTAATGGTCACCGGGTCCCATTTGATGAGGAAACATGAAAATATGTTTGCTGCTGGGCTTTCAGGAGTCCAGCGGTGCATTCAGGAACAACTGCCCATTAAAGCATCAACAAAAAAAACAAACAAAAGGCTGAGATGCTGCGACAGAAAAACAAGACCCATTGGCAGAAGCGGATGAAGTGCGGAGCGCGCTATCTGCAAAACTGTTCGGCCGGGATCCATTTATGTTCTTTCAGGTAGAACAATTGCTGATGTACTCCGGAGTGGTCAGCGTGAATCCCCCTCGGCACTAATTAGGACTCTTAAAGGTACAGAAATGGTCCAAACTGGCGATGTAACTTGGTTAACAATGGGTGCACTGTTACTGCCCCGCTGAGGAAGAGCCATTAATGGACACCAGCAGAAGTGGGGTCAAATGAGAGCAAAAAAAGGAAGGCAGGTGAAGGTGATGAACAAAGTAGGAAACTTAACTAAACAGCGCAAATTTTATTATTTATTTTTTTTAATTTATTTCAAATCAGACTCAGCCCACTTTTATATGTGCTCCTTAGACATCCTCAGGAGGATATCTGATGTTTTTCAGTCTGAACCGTCGCATTTCGTCCGGCTTTTACGTCGCGGAAGTGGAACAGGAGCCACAATTCTGCTCCGGAAGAGGCGGGGCCACGCGGCCAGATCACCATGGAGACGATGGATGTAAGCAGCCGCTGCTCCACAAAAGGCAGCTGTTAATTTTTTTTTCTTTTTTTTTCTTCTTAAAAAACATCTTCTTCCCTTTAGCACTTGGTCATAGTTTTGTCGACTCCGACTGCACAACAACTTCAAAATGAATACACGCGTGCTGCCACGCGCGGCTTTTAAATTCAATAATGTGAACAACCGCACACACACACACACAAAAATAGTATCCTGGCAAAAAAATCAGAACTGAACATTTAAGACCTGCAGTGTGAGCGTAGCCTAAAGCTGACAAAGAAGTCTGGACTAAGATCCTAACTGCGCTAATCACGCAACGAGGGACGGGTGGGCAGACGTGATGGCGAGCAGGGAGCTGATTGGCTGAGGAGCCCTAATGTAACAAGGCAGAGCAGACCAGTGACTAATTGAATTACTTCCCATCTGATTTGTTAAACATCATCAGATACAAACTGAGAATCCAAATCCGAAGAGTCCCAACTGAAAGTTAACAGTCCAACCAAGACTGTGACCAGACGCAGGAGAAAATGTACCTCATCTTCTTCTGCTTATTCCAGTTTTCATCGAATGTGTTTCAGAGAGGTGTTGATATATTTTATTGAATGTTATTGGGACTATAATTGAATGCTGTTGAACTACACTGGGTTATACTGGGAGGTGTCCCTAATATTTTGGTCATCGCACTCATATGCCGAGGCTGCCAAAATATTAGGGACACCTCTGTACAGCCCAATGGTAAACGTGAAGCTGTCATAAAGTTATGGCTTATCAGTGTATATTTAAAGACTCTGCAGACCAGAGGAGAACTGCGGAGTCTTTTCGTATATTTATTAGCAAGCAAGTCACGACAAATTTGACTCTTGGATTTTATTATAAACTAATTAGAGCTTTGACTTGAGCTGGATGAGTTTCTAAGTCGGTTCATAAAAACCTGCAAAACTGCACCAATCTCATCATGCTTGCTGTTGCTGTTTTCTCTGGGACTGATCGTATGTGTGCACCTCGATCGCTATCGAGGGAAATGACGTCACTCGTGCAGGAACAAGACAACCGATCGCCAAGTTTTCAGTTTGGTGACGATAAGAACGCGTGATATCATCGGACGGAGGTGCGGGATTTCAAGAGGGAAAAGTAACTGAAGGAATAATTCTTGTATTCCATTTCAAGTAACTTGATACTTTAGTGAGCACTACTTTCCCCATCCTGACACACACACACACACACACACACACACACACACACACACACACACACACACACACACACACACACACACACACACACACACAAGAATGCATGGACGACATTCTGCAGAGAAGGAATCATGCTTTCTCATGAAGGAAATTCAGTGACCAGCCATAAGATTACGACCAGCG
>CAAKHG010046797.1:7178-17483 GCA_901007715.1 Dactylopterus volitans
CAGCCCATCATCTGTGTTGCTTGAGACTGCATATGTGATTTTTCCAGGGATGCCTGCAGCTGTTGTATCAAGTATCAGACTTCTCTCTCTCTCTTTCTCTCTCTCTCCCTCTCTCTCTCTCTCTCTTTCTTTCTCTCTCTCTTTCTCTCTCTCTCTCTCTCTCTCTCTCTCTCTCTTTCTTTCTCTCTCTCTCTCTTTCTCTCTCTCTCTCTCTCTCTCTCTCTCTCTCTCAACCCCCCCTCCGCCCCCCACCCCCTCTACCTCTGGGTGAGAAGCTGCATTCCATAACAACACATCACGTCTGTGTGTATTTATGTTGCTTTTTCAGGGGAGCAAAGTGATTGACAAAAAACAAAAAACAAAAAAAAAAACCAACCTCATAGATTTTTGTATCACTTTGCCCACCCTGATTCAGTAGATATACAGGAAATGTCTGTATTATTTATTGTCTCTGTCTATTACTTGTACACAATTGGTTTTGAAATAAACAATCTTGCCATCATCGCTGGTGAACTGGCCTCTTCCAGCCAATCGAGCCCTCGTCGGAGGCTGTGTTTTTTTTTTTGTTTTTTTTTTAAAGGTCCCCTGATGGCTAACTTTCTTCAGAGGACAAAGAGCAGCTCAGGCTCGACGTGAGAGCCGGCGTACGTGAGCGGAGCGCGTGCAGCTGTGGCGTCGGTGGCGTCTGCAGGGCCCAGCGCGCCTTACTGTTCCGCCCTCAGGCTGAACTTTACACACAAGACAGCACGACTTACCTCAGAAACCAATATGCAAATTGCCTCACAGATGTCCACCTGGCGTGCGGAGCGAAGGCAGCGAGGTGAGGCACCATGGCATTTTTGTTTTAAGCTCCTGTTCTGAGGAAAATCAACTCCTCATTTTTCTCCCCAGGACGGGAACTTGTCAGCCTCTCTGATTGCGTGGTGCTGACGTACTGCGCTCTCATTGCGTCCTATTCTATTGTGTCCTTTGCAGCTGGAAAATGCTGCATGAATCACAATAGCAAAGAAGCTTCGAGAGAGCAGAGTTGACTTTTAAATGTAATCCGCCTTGTCCAATCTTTTCTGGCTGATCTGGCTAAGCAACCCAAACAGTACTTTCTTTTAGCTGATTGGATGCTGCTGACGCGTGAAGAATTTGCATATAGCAGGCTGTAACACACAAGCCTCTGCACCCAAAGGAGTGGAAAGAATTCTGCCAAGAACAGGTAGGCCATTATTATGCTTTCAGCCTGTTTACTCTGTGTAACACATTATATATATATATATATATATATTTTTTTGGATTGTTTTCAAGTGGCAATTAAGTATGTCATGGAGAATATTAAAAAAAAAACATACACTCCAAAACATTGCAATTCAGCATTGTCATACACAGTAGATCACCTTATTTTTCTGCTTTTTTTCTGTTGCAGGACTCCAGCAGCTCTGAGTAAATATGCAGACTGAAAAAGTCTTGCAACTTCAGTGCTACTCGGTGAAGCCATCCCCGAAGGCGCAGTGATCCAGATATTTTACTGCACGATAGGGTCATAGCGGCTTCATTCATGGATGCAAACTGTTTGCGCCGAGGCATAGGTCAGTGGGGGCAGAGGGTAGAGTTTGGGTGTCGGCCAGCGTGCCTTGCACATCAATTAGATCTCCTGCGGCAAAGAGAACTGGCTGTTCCAGGAGCAACTCCTCCCAGGATGAGTCTCCATCACCAACCTTCCGATGAGTGTTTGCAGCACCCTGCAGCGGACCAGCAGCAGGGTGCCACAGGAGGACGGTGCCGTCGTTCGGACTGCGGACTGAGCCAGTATGGATCAGCAGAGCCTGCAGTCGGAGCAGCATACAGGTAAGAGACGGAAAACCGGAGATCCATCGAAGTTTGGGATGAAATGGGCAATATATATATATATATATATATATATTTGTGTTTGTTTTAGAGAGGAAGATGAATACAAGTATGAAGTTCAGAGTGATGAAGAGGAGGAACTTGAGCCTCCTTTGCCACTGATGTCTGACGATGAGCTGCGGCATTTCAGCCCCTTTCTACCTCCTCACCACCACATGCACAACTATGGTACAGAAAAATCTTGTTTTCTCTTCTGATGGAGCAAACACATTATTCTAACGAGAAAAATTATACTAAGTAAAAGTAGCAATAAAACTGTAAAATCCTGTACAACAAGAAAGTATCCTACATTCAAAATCCTGCAGGCAAAAGTAAGGCAGGATTAAAAGTAAAAAAAATCATTGTTTCATTATTATACATTATATTTGTGAGGTATCATCAGTGATATATTGACACGCCTCAAAATTATACTTAAGAGGAACGTCTCATGCATATGTCAAATCAGTGTTGATGATAACTGAAGTAAACTTAAAAAATCATATTCCTCAGAGTGCTCCATACTGAGTGTTACTCTTCTGACACCAGTGGAATAACCAGTGACATCACCGGTGTTAAAGAAGAACGACTATTACAGGCGGAATTTCTTGTCTTCAGTCCTACAGCTGAACACTTCTATTCTATTGGTCCAGCTGACTACATTTATCATCAGCACTGATTGGACATACTCAGAAAAGTTGATGGACATTACCACAAGTTCAGCGTTTTCCATTTAGCTTGGCAGGAGGGCATATTTGAGCGTGAACCTCCCTCTGTTTGCTCTGTTTTCCCCGTTTTTGTGCCTCGTCTCCGCAACACCGTCAGTGTTTCATCGTGTTCACATACAAATGTCTAAACTGTGTCCACAGACCTCCACCCCACTGAGGATGCCAGGTATTATCACTGTGCAGGACAGAGCCAGTACAGCCTTAATCCATGCCAACTCCATCCATGTCACCTCTCGGCTGTCTGCCAGCACAGACGTTCCTGGGTCGATTCTCCAGCCTGGTAAAAACAAAAGCACTTTGGTTTGAGCTGATGGAGTTAAAGAATCTTTTGTGTTTGTGTGCGCGCTGCCTCCTTTTTTTTTTCTTTCTTTCTTTCTTTTTTTGAGCAATAATTCACACCAATCCTCCAAACTCAGCATTTGAATAAGGCAGCCAGCCAGGTGCTCTAACAGGCTCTAATTTGGTTATTGCTCATGCATCATGTTTCAACATGATTGGAGCCAACTGCCCTTTCGCAATCCCCATTTCAGGCTCCTGCCTCACGGTGACTTTACCAAAGGCAGCGCGGCCTGCGCAGGCGTCTCAGTCAACGTTCCGCAGTTCTCCGTCCCGCCTGCGGAGGTCGTGTCGCAGGCCGGCGTCATGCCAGCGAGCGCGGAGGCGCCCGCATCACGTCCACGGGGGAGGAGGAGAACCGTCAGTCTGCCGAGTGAGCGCCGTGAGTCACTCTGCTCCCCTGATTAATGGGGCTGGGTGTGGTTTGGGTCAACCAGACAGTTTGATCGATGGAGGAAAGACAACATTGCCCCTGAGAGCACAGCAGGCTATTTGTGTGTGTGTGTGTGTGTGCGTGCGTGTGTGTGTAACTTTGAGAGATAATGAGAAATAGGGTGTATAATAAAATCAAATGTCTTTAGAAACCTGTCAGGCCAGTTTCGGGGCTGGGAAATAACCTCTACACCAGTTGTATGCAGAGTTTTCTCTTTAAATATGTTTGGGTTTTGTTTTTTTTAGTGTGTATTAGTTAGAGACATGAACAAAACAGCTCGGAATTCCATCAAATCCTGTTGTAGAACCAACAAAGAGAATATTGAAATGACGATGAACTACTGAGGCTTGTTTTTGACCCCGTGATCAAATTTTCTCTCAGGAAATGTTTTTATAACCTATTCTGCGGACACGGCGGCGGAGATGGCGCCCCTCGTAGAGCTCCTCTCAAAACAAGGTTTCCAACCAGCTGTAAGCTTCCAAACGTTGACACAAACGTCTTTGTGCTGCAGGACCTTTTTCTGAATTCATTTCAATCCCACAGATTGACTTATTTGACAACCCCATTCGATGCGTGGACGTCAGCGGGTGGGAGGATAGTTTCCTGAAAGATGTGAGTTAGTAGCATTTATTCACTGCTTTATTGTAACTTTTTAAAGCTGTGTTTCAAAATCAAAAAATCAGATTGAGAGATTGGGTGATTTGATTAAGGGCTGAGTTGACGTTCCAAGTGTAACCCGACCATTTGCATTTCTATCTTTCTTCGGTGTTTGAACGTGTGCGTGCCTTCCCAGAGTAAAGGTCCGTGTGAAACCTGTCGCCCTCACAGCCATCGACCCTGATCATCATCGCCATCAGTCCAAAGTACAAGGCAGACGTTGAAGGATCGGTAGTGGACAGCCACGGCCTGCGCATCAAATACATCCACTCCATGGTAGGAAAAACACATTTGAGGCACGATCCATGCACGAGACGCGATTCTCCGACGCGACACGACTCTCCCGTGTTCCATCTGAACCTCGCCAGATGCAGCAAGAATACATCCAGCGGGGCAGCTTGAATTTCAGATTCATACCAGTCCTCTTCCACAATGCGTCCCAGGTCAGAGAGTGCGGCGCGGCTTCCGATTTGATATTTCCTCATTCATTTCTCACCTCTCCGTCATCTACCCGTATTAAAATGCCCCTGTTGAATGAACTCGCCCCTGACAGAAGCACGTCCCAGGCTGGCTTCAGAACACTCGGGTTTACCGCTGGCCGCAGGACACCCAGGATTTGCTGCTGCGGCTGTTGAGAGAGGAGAAGTTCGTTCCTCCTCCGGTGCCGATGGAGCTCGCCCTCATCATCAGGCCTGTGGTGCCCAGCGCTGCGTATGCACCCTGAACACACACCCGTGCTTGGGCATTTTGCGTGTAAACGTGTGTGCGCGTGAGCGTGTGTGAGACGTTTTATTTGAGCCGAGTCCTGTTCTTTTAGGATGTAACCAAGATGCTGCAAATAAATTGCATGTGAATAGACCTGTTGACCTCATATACTGTTTTTTTCCCCCCTCAGTTTCCATCATGTTGGGCATCACTGTTCAGTAGCTGGTAGGGTAGGTGAGGCTTCAGCAGGATGCAAAAATGCGCTGAAGGGGGCGCTGTTTTAATGCGCGTATTGGCCTCCATTTAAAAGACTGCAAGCACTGGATTGGTTGACTGTTTAAGACGTGTGTAATTTTGACAAGTCAAAGAGGAGGCCTGAAATCTTTAAAATAGAAAATGATGAGCGAGAGGAAAACCAGTCAGCAGAACGATTTTGCAGTCGCTCTTATTATCACTAGCAACAGTTGGGGGGGTGAAACACTGAATGTTTGTACTGAAAATAAAGGAACATTCCCACCTGCGTATTTGTCCGCTCCTCATTATTGGACCCTGATTTATTCCAGTTTGGTGGCAGATTGCAGATGAGCGCCCCGCCAGCAGGGGTGCTCAGTTCAGCCAAATGATCTCTCACACACACCCCCAACTGCCAAAAAAGGCCTGTCGGAGTGGCTGGTGTGCAGAGCTCAGCTAAGAATAACTCAGACCTTCAGGGGGGGATGAAGTTACCCTGAAGCCTCCCTGAGCTCTGCAGTGACCTATACCCATGTGAGGCACCAAAAACACTGGGTGGGACCTGCTCTCTGTCCCCCCTCACCCAAACCAGCCCAGTGCTTAGCTTGGCTCTTTGCTCCGCTGCATTGCTTCGCTTTGCCCCACAATCCCCAGAGCCCAACCTGCCATGCCGCCACACCGGCAGCTCCAGATCCTCCAAAACCAATGAAACTGCACTTGATGTTTTTTTTTATTTTTTTTTCCATTTTTGTAATTCCATTTTTTTCCCCTTCTCTCTCTCCCCCTCTCGGAGAGACTCAGCCGGTGGATTAAGAAAACAAGCCTGCGATCACCAAGTGGAAATGGAATAATTTACTAAGTGGGACACTGTTTCACTGACAAGTGGATGCTGACTGGATTTACTGAAGCTGCGAGTTTCCAGTCGGTTCTGAGTGAGGAGATTTTGCACCGTGAACACACACCCCAAACCCAAAGGATTACAGCTGAAATAGCCTCCACATCCCCATGGCTGAAGGTAGGATTGTTACACCTGCGCCTGCGATGAAATGAACAGCGCCTATTGTTTCCCGCCGGACACGAAGCCCTCAACAAACGCTGCTGTCTTATGAATAAATGGCAGTGTTTTGATGCGTGTGTGTCACTTTAGGACAATGTGTTGAAAGTTTGTTGCTATAAATACAAGATATCATGTACCCGTGAGCATTAGCGGAGGTCTCCTGTGACATGAGACGACGTGTCTGCTGCTGGGGCCGACCTCTGGGCTGCCAGCCAACTTTACCACGCGAAATAAGCTTCTTATGTAATTTAACAACAACAAAAAAAAACATAACTTATATAACCATTTGTCTAAGGGAGCTTCAGGGTTTGAGACGGCGTGAATGCAACAGGTGGTTTCCCGTCAGCCTTGTGTTTGTGTTGAAGTACGCCACCTGTCTCTCCTGAATAGTTCATAGTTTTTTTTTTTTAATAACACAGCATTTTGTATTTGAGGAAACGAATCATGAGCCTGGCATCCAGAGTCTCTTAACACCTTGGCACCTGGTTCAAAATGGAAAGTACATACGATGCAGATACTTTTACACTTTTTGATGATGGCGAGGATGCGATTAAATGTCAACACAAGCATTTTCTGATGAGAGCTCGGCAGGTGCGTCTCATAAATAAACTGCACGTTTGGGTAACTTGCCCAATAAAGTGGATTCTGTGATCTTCGGTCGATGACAGGACCAGAGCACTGCTGTTTATCTTGGCCACAGAAGCTTAATAATCCATTTAAGTCACACGATCCGACTGAGGAAAATAACCTACGTGTTGATATTTTTACATAAGAGGAGCAACTGTCATTCACACCTTCTCCATGAGATGTTTAAATCCACCGAACCAACAAGGAAAACATCCCCCGGCTGCAGCCAGCGAATGATGAGCCGGGATTCGATGGGAACGGAGGAAGAGACTTTACAGGAGCGTCATGGCACGCTGAATTCCTGGCCAGAGATTTGACTAAGCTATGCTAATAATGGAGCCTTTTCACGGCAGCCATTTTGACATCGGCATGACATTTATGGTTTTATCTGCGGATTATGTCAGGATAGAAAGGTTGGTAGTGTAGCTTCGTCAAGTCAACTGACTCGTCCTGCCGCTCTTCAGAACTGAACTGAAAAATGAAATGGTCTTAGCCTTATTTGAGGCCGACTGGTCATGGATTTTTAAGGAATGTTTTATAGTTTTGAAAGATAATACCATTATCTCATAAGAATAAAAAAAATGTTGCCTATTAATTTAAATAGCTGTGAACAAGAAATGTATGGGACCTAAATGGTTGGATAATAAACTCTGAGGGACAAACTGTTTTTTCAATACATATCTTTATTATCTTTGTGCTGTAATTGTGGTATTTTCTTGCTGTTACATAAATATATAATTTGCAGTTCGTGTACTTTGGTATTTAACTAATGGTTATTTACATGACTTGATTTTTTTTTTTAAATGTCAGAAAGTGTTGGAAAAATGTTGGTAAGTTTGTCCATGGTCAAATTGGCCAAATGAAATCAAAGACACTCACAGAGGAGTAAAAAAACCTGAAAATATTCATATTCAAGAAGGTGTTATACATTTTTTTAACGTTAATTGTTAATTGACTGAAAAAAAACATTTGGCAATTGATGAAGTAACTGATTAACTGTTGCATATACTGGCACTGATACATCTGCTCTTATTAAAAAATAAGGTGTAAAATGAAACACTGCTACACTTGAATATTGCAATATTATGTTTAGGAATCACTACATCTTTATTTACTGGCTGCATGCAAAGATTTATGGCAGACACTCTATTTTCTATAATGATTTGATAAATGACGAATTTGAACAAAATATGTTAACGACATTTCGACAGCTCTAACTGCCTAAACAATAAACTTTTTTTTTTAAATCCATTAATTTGTGAATATGGTCTACACTATGACAGTTTTCCAAGAATTAGACTGAAAAAATGCAACACTTTGGCATTTTGCAAAGTATCACAACGGACCTTCTATGTTGACCACCTGCACCTGATGTGAAGTATACACAGCTCCATTTAAAAACATTTCAAACACGGACCATTTCCAAAACACAATGATAATCCAAAACAGGACCATCCTGATGTTTTCAAAGTGATTTCAGCAATATTTTTATTTATTTATTTATTTATTTTTAACACAAAGCGGCCAAACCCAGCTCCTCCCCTGGCGGGTCCAGTGGAGCGGCGGCACCACGAAGCAGCTCTCTGAAGTCCAAAGGTCTGGGACTGCTCAACAAGCTGAGGGTGTCTGTGGAGCTGCTGATCGCCCTGGCTGCTCTGCTCTCCTGGGTGGTCGTGGGAGTGGTGATGTTTGACTTTGTGGAGTACAAGGCAGTGCCAGGTGAGTCTGAGCGCCTGAAGAAGGGTATTAATGGAAACATATGCGACTTTCTTTTTTGTGATGCATATCTGCATAATTTGTTGGTTTGTTTTTTTGGACGTTTGTTTCCTTCTTCTTTTTTTTAGACATTCAGCAAATCATTTCGGACCCTGTGCAAGCTGTCAACGACGCCGTTGATGAAGTATCAAGCCTGCTTAACAAGTTCCAAGGTACAGACGTGGGCCAGCATGCATGGGACGTCTCATTATGTGTGAAAAAAAACAACAAAAAACTGCTGTCAATTGATGATTCTCTTTTCTGGGCCCTTAGAGTGCGCGCCTGATTTAAGTGACCCCATGTCTGCCGCCACTTACGCAGCTGAGGAGATAGCGGAGGCAAAGGAGGGATTTGTTCGATATTTTTCTGATGAGGAGGGTATGAAAAGACACAACAAGAACACACACACATATATGAACCTCTGTATACTGTATATGCACATGTGTTGTGTATCCATGTCTATCACAATCTCCAAATCCCAGGAAACTTCTACCTCAGCTACGTCGACCCTGTAGTCGTCGGCAGGCGAGTTTTCCATTCCACTAATGACTTCATGTGTGGAGTGGTGGGATCCATCAGAGACACACTTTGTGCTATTGTGGATGCTGCACTGGATACTATATTGGACATACACACGGGTTTGTAATCTACATTTTGTAACATCGATGTATATGCACCTTCCATTTTTCAAATCCAATTAAATGACTAAAAAGAGACTACTCACTTTAATTGTTTGATGAAATCTTACTGAAATCAATCTTTGCGTTGCTGTCAAGCTTGACTGCCTGCTGTCTTGATGCCACTCGATTTTCCTCGGTTTCACTGACAAAATTTCTGTCCTCTCCTCAGGAAAAATTGACCTTAGCTACATTAACCCCGTGGTAATAGGCAGACGTGTCTTCAGTGTTACTAACCAGTTCATGTGTGGCGTCGGGGGCTACATCCAGGATGTGCTCTGTGGAATTTTGGACACTATTCTGGATGTAGTTAAAGGTATTTAACATGTAACCTCTTAACATCTTAAATGGCGGTCTAATAGAACACGGTACCGGTTCTATAGCTCTCTTCTTCCTCCTCAGGAACCGTTGACGTCAGCCTCATGGACCCTGTGGCACTCGGCAGGAGCGTCTTCAGTGTAGCAAACGACACTGTCAGTGGAATAGTGGGCTACATCCAGGCCACATTCGGTGTTGTCTTAGACAGCATACAGGACGTACTTAAAGGTACCCAGCTTCCTATTTTACAATAGTTGCTTACGAATGTTACAAAAAAAACAACAACAAAAAAAAACCTTACTGAAAATAAATTACTAAAACACTCAATTTTTGTTTTTCATGGGCGTTATGGAAATGGCAGCCAGAAACGTGTCGTCACGATTAGCTCTTAACTTTTTTTAACATCTATGGTGTTTAATCAAATAACTCAGTGGCCTGAATGTGTGTCATTTCTCTCAGGAACTACTGACTTTAGCTTCATTGACCCCGTGGTAATTGGCAGAAATGTCTTCAATGTTACTAACGGGTTTGTGAGTGGAACAGCGGGATACATCCAGGATGTGTTCTGCGCAGTCTTGGATGTTATACTGGACACGCTGAAAGGTACACTGTCCAAAGACGGGTTTTAATTTTACATCAGCGCCCCCCGACTACAGTCTGACTGCAAACTGAGTCGTCTGTTGATCAGATATCCAGCACGCCGTGGCGTTCAGTCCCGTGGCAGCGCTGAGGAGAGCAGCGGAAATCACCACGGAACAGTGGAACATGCTCGTGAGCTACTTCTCCACGTCCCTGATGGGTGAACAAGGTTTGTTTGAACGTGTGATCACAACACTTCCTTATTCTTGCAGCTCATACATTTTTTTCTGAATTAAGAGATTACTCACCGTGTTTTGTTTTGTTTTGTTT